>JANRGW010024053.1:0-49840 GCA_024733675.1 Psilopsiagon aymara
GGCTGAAAGTCAAAAACACAGCACTGCACCAGCTACTAAGAAGGAGAAAAATGACTGCTACTGCTGAACCCATGACATGTGTTTAGCCTGTAATGTGTTGCTTCAAATGCAAGACACAAACCTTTTCTTCAAATACAAACATGTCTTCTGGAATCATTCCTCTTGAACGTGAAAGGGGCAAAACCACAGCCAAAGCAATCAATGACTGCTAAAACTCTAAGGTTCTGTTATCTTGACTGGACATAAAAATGGATAGGTGCTAAACCAGCAAAGCAATTGTTTTTCAGAAATTTTGAAAGATTGCATGTTCTAATACAAGTCCTTTAAAATTCATTGTGATTTCTTATCAATCGACATTATTTTATGTTTGAAAATTTGACACCTAAACCCAATTTTTTATATTGATTTCCTGCAATTTCCTATGGATTAAATGAAGAATATCTTAAAGCCTTACAAATTCAGCATCAAGCTTTTTATGGTCCAGAAATCAAGGGGGATTAGCTTTTCTTCCTGGTCTTTGTTCAAGAGAAAACTGAAGTAAAATACTTTGTAAAGCAAGAGAGAGAGAGAAACTGATTCAGACTCTGCACAGATCTCAGCATCGGTATTTTATGCCTTTCATGTCACTGTACAGAAAAGTAGAGAGAAAGCTGAGGAGAGATAAACTGTATAAGAATCCATCCAAATAAATTTTCTAACAAACAGAGAAATGTTGGAACAGCCTCATGTTAGCAAAAACCTGGGAGACTAGAGAGAAAGATCTGTGGTTTCCAGAAAAAACTGTGGAAAACACAGATCTTTCTCTCTAGTCTCCCAGGTTTTGCTAACATGAGGCTGTTCCAGGCAGCAACAGCACAGAAAAGGTGAACAATGGGAAATCATCTCTTTTCAACTGTCAAAAAGAAGGCCTATGCTGCTGGTTGAGCTGAGTACAAATAAGACAGAAAATAGCTTCAAAGGCAGTATCAAGACACATTCAGAAAACGCAGCTTAAAAGGTATTGAGGCTCAGGCTCAGATTTACCACAGGAAGTTGAGTATTAATTCAACCTCTGACCCACAGGCAGCACCTGTCTATACAATAAAGCATGGCAGAGAAACCGAGATGAGTAACTTCAGAAAAGCATGACGGTTGTTACCTTGTACACACAAAGACTCTTTCGTCTCCCCACTGCTCCCTGTGCAACACATCTGTATCTCTTGTTCACTCCTGCAAGCTTAACAATACTCTCTGTGCTCACTGATACAGTTGTACTTGAGTGAAACATGCAGTTTAGTCTTAACACTCTTCTATGGCAGCACCATGAATGGAAAAGATGGCTAGTGCTCTTGAAACATAAACCTAAATAAGAAATATTTTGCATGTGTTTACCACAGGGTTTAATGAGTGCTACTTAACTTTCCTGATTATGAATGGAGCTAAGAGACATCTGATTGCTGGCACATTGATAAAGGAAAATAAGTGCCTTATAAGAAAACAGAAACAAATTACAAAGCACAGTAATATCTAGCAAACATCAATGTAAAGTTGCTGCACATAATTTACTGGCAAAGTCAGAGAAGCAGTCTGCTAGCTTTTAGGAAAAAAAAAAAAAAGAGATGTGAACAACTCAGTTTTGCACTTTCTGGTGACATCTAGCAGAAACCAACATGTTAAGAAATCTTTTTAGAACTTACATAATTCAGCACTGTGATTACAGTGTTTATTTAAGACTCTGAAACACTGTGAATGTGGGGTCATATAGAAAAATACATACACAAGTAAAGTCCAACTGGGCTTATACTACCAATATTTGCTCCAAGCAGTGTAAATAAAATCGCTGATTTAAGAACTTAGTATTTTCTTCTTTGCTAAAGTCAGTTTCCTCAAATATTCCCCAGCTGAGAAATGGGGTTGTACAGCCTCCATGTGCTATCCTTGAAGCAGAACCGAAATTGTGAAAAGGTAAGCAATTGCAACCAAATTCCCAAATTGCAGGGATTTCTATACACAGTCTCTGCCAAGATGATGGCAGTCCAAGCTATTCTTTCAGTACTCTGAAATAATAATGTGAACTAGCTGAAGCACTTACCTTTGTGTTCACTGAGGACATTCTATGAAAACCACCCTATGACTCCATGACATGGAAAACGTCATCTACTTTGGCCTACAAGAAATTCATCCTATCAAAAAACAATGGGACCTGGATTGGCTCCATAACCGACACACGTGATTGCTGTTCTTAATACAAAAAAAGAAAGTATAATAATAGTGAGCGTGTTCACAATGTGCCTACTTCCATTTTCCAAACAGCTTTATAAGCATTAGTTATTTAATTTACCAAAAAAAAAATATTCAAAGGAAGTGATTATTAGGTAAATGCTTAAAGAACACAACCCAGATATATTTTTCTTTAGCCGTGTGTCATGCTTTGCCTTCCACATGCTTCTAATATAAATATCTGCTGGAAAACACCAATTGGATAATAAGTGTGAATTATTGTTTGCAAGTTTATTTTTCTACTTCAGCTGCAGAAGAGAATGATTTGAAAGGCAGTCTGTCTTACCCTATTTGAAAAGATCTCCCTTCAAACTAGAGTCTTTGCAATCAAGCAACATCAAAGGACGAGCAATGAACTTGTGAAAATCATTCTGAATGCTGTCCCAGCTGGCCTGTACATTTCTGAGCACATCAAATTAAACACCAAGTGAGACTTTATTAACAGTGAAATTAGCTATTTCTGCTTTATATTTTCGTCCATTCTCAGCCAGCTAAATATCTTCATTTCATCCTATTTGGGGAAAAAGCTATTCCCATTTTTTATGGCAAAGGAAATTACCAACTTGACTAACTTTTAATAAATGCTTACTTTGATAAATATTAATAAGAGTTTGTGGCGGTGAGGGAGAGGAGTCATCCTTCTAAATGAATTTTGTTTCTTTTACAGAGGCTTGCTTTAATGGATAGTAGCTACACAGTAAGCTCTGTCCTTTGTGCTTCCATATATCCACTAGCTGCTACTTTCAAGCCAAGTGCCTTTACATTTTCTCAGCTCTCCCTCTTTCCCTCTAATCAGCACCAGCCTTTCCCCTTTCTGCAAGAAGCTGATGGTATCTTCTTCAGCAAAGAGGCACTGTGCACAAGTTGTTATAAAAGCAGTGATGAACCCTCTCAGACTGCACAATACATTCATGGACTTGCACATCAGGGGCTCCAAAAGGAAGGACTAGGGTGTATTTCCCTGAGACATAAAAACAGACTAACAAAACCAACACATTTATTCACCAAAACCACAGCATTCTCTTCCAGAAAGTACAATTCTTTACCTCAGTTTAGATGTCTTACAGATTATCTCAATAACTGTCTTCAAGCAACTGCTAATAATTTTGTTTTACTTACGGCTCAGATGCAAACATGATCACCCAAGCATTTCCTTCCATGGTTTTGTTACTTTCTACTGGACTAGCTGGGCTGATGAAGTGCTCATTCTTCTACAACTGCCACTCTAAATCAAAATCCAAACTCAAATGCCTTAAATGAATGCCATTATTGATTTGCAAATACTTTCATTCTCCTGAATGATAGTGTCTGTGTTTAACTAAAAAATTACTACTTTTATTAATTTTTGCAAGTAAATAATTTTCCTTCTTCAATGTTTTCCATTGATTTCCCCAACACCTCTTGCAAAATGTCAGCATTCTTCTTCAATGACAGTATATATTTTGTTAGTCTTTGATGTCTTATCATTATACTATGTAATTTATTGTTTTCTAAAAAAGAAACTATTGACCTTTAAGAATTAGATGTGACAAACATAAATGTAAACAGCCTCCTGCCTTTCGGAAGCAAACATTCTTTTTCCCCCATGATTTAGGCTGTCTTCAGTTTTCTCTTATGTCAGTGCAATTCTTGGACGCTTCATCCCAAGAGAGCGACATTCAGTTATGCAATGAAGGTGTTTCTGGTACGGACTTTGTTTTTCAGATACAAGGTAGATTAGAAGATCAGATTAATCATAAGATTGAAAATCATAAAATCATTTAGATTGGACTCCACTTGTAAGATTAAGTCCAACCGTTAACCCAGCACCGCCAAGTCCAACACTAAATCACATCCCTAAGCACAACATCTACACATCTTTTAAATACTTCCAGGGGATAATGGCTCAACCCCTTCCCCTGGGAAGCCTGTTCCAACGCTTGACAACCTTTTCAGTGAAGAAATTTTTCCTAATATCCAATTAAACCTCCTCTATCACGACTTGAGGATATTTCCTTTTGTCCTATTGCTTGTTACCCGGGAGAAGAGACTGGCATCCACCTCACTACAACCTCCTTTCAGATAGTTGCAGGGAGTTATAAGATCACACCCAAGCCTTCTGTTCTCCAGACTAAAAAAAAAAACCCCATTTCTCTCAGCCATTCCTCATAAGACTTGTGCTCTTTACCAGCTTTGCTGTTCTCCTTTGGATACACTCCAACTTTTCAAGACTTGACATCACAGGACTGAAGCAAGATTTCTATTGGACCACTTGCTCAATGAAGTCAATGGTAAAGACTGACAAGCTTTAAAAATATATGCATACAGCGGCACCATTCCATGGGAATTGGAGCTATTGCTGGTAGTGATTTATGACAAAACACATTCTAGATCTCTCTAATAGTAGGTGATTCCACCATAGACACTAGATGCAGAGAATATACAGAAAAAAATTTGTTTCAGTTTTCTGTGATTGGGGATTATCTTATTAATTGCATTAACACAATGACGTGCAAAAAGAAAGAAACCTGAACATTCTGACAGGAAAGATGTGCGCAAAGGTGACAACATTAGCATATCAATATGAATTTGTCAGTCATATAAACCTGGAACGCTGGGTTGCACTTTGCTTTAAAAAGATCAGTTTGCTTTTTGCAAATAAGAAGTGACAGCAGTGAAAAACACAGTTTACTCTGGCACACTGATGGCACTTGGGGTAAGCGAGGTGCAACTGGATGAAGAAAATCTTCAATTAAGAATATCAACCTTCTATTTCCTATCCTTAAGGTTTTTGGCTGCCTGTAAAGGGATGGCAGGAGCTGGGTAGCATGCAAAGAAACACAGCCTTCAGTGTACAGCCACAAGAAATTTCAATAGGTATTTTGGTCCCGAATCAAGACAAAAACATCAAAATAGAGCCTAAGATTGATTTTTTTCCCAAGTGGAATTTTTCAAAAGTTTAGTTGTTTTGTTTTGGTTTTTACTAAATAAAAATTATTCACTATATTTCACAAGAGAAACCACTTTCATAGTCCACAAGTCAAATGTTTTCATTTGAGATTTGAAGACATGAGAAGCAACTAGAATCTGTGGTAATGGAGGCCAGAAAAAATCCTACCAATGAAAGACAGGGGTCTAAACAAAGCTGCTCTGTGTTGACAAATGAAACTTCAACATTTTCAGGTTTCACTACTGATGCCTGACAAAATGCAGCATCATACAAATGTTAATATAACCACAGACAAAAATTAGTGTGATTTTCAGTCCTTCCTCCTCCCACTCTTGCCCCCGCACAAAAATTGTTTCAACTTCCAATTATCTTCAGTCCTCTTTTTCAGTCTCCTGTTTCCCTGCTATTTATTGATTTGTCTTTTACCCCTTTGTCCTTCCTTTGGATTTCTTCAGCTTTCTGTATTTTTGATCCAAATGGAAGTTGGTTTTAATGGCTGTCCTTGCCTACTAACCCAGCTCCAGCCTTCAATTACCCTTTCCTTTGCCTTCTTGGGCATCCCACACACTACATCAGTCAAAAAGAAGACTATGAGGCAAGAACTGCTTAGCAGCAGGGCACACAAGTTCAACTTTCTGGGATAGCAGTATTTCATTAGGGCAATGCTAGAATTCACCTGAATTACATAAGCCAGACCAGGATCTCCCTATCTTTATCACCCATGAAAGAATATGTGCGCTGTATAGGAAGAGTGATGATGGACTCTTTCTCCAACAGAATAATCTGGAAATAAATCCATTAAATAACACTCTGAATACATTAAGTCAGACAAAAGAAATTAGTTTCTTTAGCCTACAAATGCTACCTTTACACACATTCCTACCACTACAAATCCTACTTGACAAAATTAAATTATTTGAACAATTTAGCGAGGCAACAAACATTTTATCAACACTCACAATCTGTGTTGGTTTTAAAAGAGCAAAAGATTTATAAAAGAACCTCAATCCCAAGAGCTTGCTATGTGGATGAGAACAAATTCTTTCCAGACAATAGCCTGAAGGGGATATGTCAGAATTAAAAGATTTATCTTTTTCCCTGCCTGCCTCAGAAAAGCTAAGGAAGACTTGCATTTTAATTCTAAATAACCCAGATCTCCAGATTATTTTCATAGTACTTTTCAAAGCTACTTTCTTATTACAGCCATTGCACTGGGAATGTGTATGTGTGTGGAAAAAAAACCCCAGGCTGTGAGCTATTTCCTTTGTGGTTTATATAGACAGGAAATGGTTTTGACCTTAATTTTTTCAAAGGTCCAGTAAAGCTAGAAAGTATTTTTAATGAGGTTGCTATCTGGTGTCGATCCTAAATAAATGGTATCCTTTAAAGAGAACAACGTTGTTGACAGACTAATATGTTTAGAGAAATTGTCAGATGATCAACTATTATTTGTGGATGCAATAACACATTATGGGTGTAGGTACAGCATCCCAGTTTGGCTGCATTGGAGTTTATTTTCTTCATAGCACCTCATATGGGGCTAGTTTGGATCTGTGCTGAAAGCACTGTTGATAACACAGGGATGTTTTAGCTATCACTGTGTAGTGCTTACCCAGGGTCAAGGCCTTTTCTGCTTGGCAGACTGCCCTGCCAGTGAGTAGGCTGAGGGTGCACAAGAAGCTGGGTGGGGACAGAGCCAGAACAGCTGGCCACAACCCCCAATAAAACAAAGTGATATTCCATAGCATATGTTGTAACACTCAGCAACCAAAGTTGGGGGAAGAAGAAAGGGGTAGGGTGGGGATGTCTAGAATAAAAGCATTTGTTTTCCCAAGTAACCATTACAGGTGATGGAGCCCTGCTATCCTGGAGATGGCTAAACACATGCCTGCCAATGGGAAATATCAATTCATTTCTTGTTTTGCTCTCCTTACACACACAGCTTTTGCTCTATCCATTAAGCTGTCTTTATTTCAACACATGAGTTTTCTCACTTTTTCCCTCAAATTCTCTCCCTCATTCCACCATGGGGGAGTGAATGAGCAGTTGTGCCGTTCTTAACTGTCTATGGGGATAAACTACAACAAGTCCATAACAGAATGCATATAAGGCTAAGGTAGACTAGTGAAAAGAATAATGCCAGGTTTCCTCATGAAAAATTGCAATTAATCCTTTCAAGGAGTTCGTGTCAAAAATAAATCTCAGCTAATGAACAGCAAATATGAGGCACTGCTACTCAAGTAGTGTGGAAGAAGTGGCAAGGCAGAGGCAGCTCTACAGACTGGAATGAGTCTGCAGGAGCTGCATTAGTGGGCAATCGTCAGAGTCCTTCCTCAAATGTAGCCTCCCAACTAAACACATTAAACGATTTTCCTACCAATACTATATTCAGTTAATGTTCTATGTGTATGTGCATTAAATTTATTGCCCGCATACATAAACACAAACAAATTCATGGTAGATTGTTTTTCTGCTATGCTAGAAAGCCAAGCGCTGCAGAAGTGAGAAGCTAGGAGCTGAGTAGAGTTGACTATATATTTTTAATCCTTGTGGAGAGGTGTAACTGAAACAGAAGATCAAAGAAATATTTTAAGGCGACTTACTACCCTATGCTGTCACAAAAGCAATGGAAAAGTTTATGTTCTGAAAGGATCCAAGCTTAGTATCTGAGAGTCCTTCCTTGAGCTCTTGCTAATAGTCTAAAGCAAGTGAAGCCTTAATGGCAAGAATATCTAGGTCCTGGCCTGCTACTTTAATAAGTTGATAGCATCTTCTCAGTTGAGTTAATCCATTAGCTATGAGCATAAGTATCAGACTTCCTTAAATACTTGAGAAGTGAAACCTGCATTGACAGGACAGTGGTTCAAAGTTCAGTGAGCACACTCACTGAAAAAAAAATAAACAAAAATACATAAAAAATTAACAATTACGCACTTCAAATACATCGCTGAATTAACAAGCAACAGAAACTGTTACTGTAAGAGGTCAAAATATTCATTTGAGACAGTTTTTGACAGAAACAGGCATTCTAAGTGAGCAATTTGATGTTCTTGTGGGAAATTTTCACTGAAATTAAAACTTTTTGCTAAGAAAGTTTTTCCATTTAAAGGCAAGTTTTCCCAGGAGGGGGTGATGCAAATGGGGGAGGAAGGAATCTTTCTATTGCCACAGAAAATAACAAAATCTGTCTGATGAAATCATGTTCACAATCATGAAAATGATACAAGAAAGCATTTGCTATGCACAGCTTCTGCTTTGGGTTGTAATTTATAAAAACAAGCCCAGTCACTGAACATCAGTCAGTAAGCTGGACAGGATAAATGGAGAAATCAAACAGTGATTAAGCAAGGTGGTAATTACATCTCATAAATGAAAGATGATCTTCCCTTTAGAAAGAGTATACAAAGAAAGTAATCTTGCAGTTAACTCTTGTTAATATTAGCTATAGTGCAATACTGCATAGTACAGCCTAGTACAGTGTAGCAAAGCAAAGCACAGCTAAAAAGTATGCAAGATCCATCTTCACATAAACTAAAGTTTTTTTCTGATTACATTCTATCTGTACACTACATTATTATTTGAGAATTAACAATAATTAAAAAAGACACAATAATAAAAACTGAAGTACCTTCCAGAAAGTTCCAAAACAGTCATCAAATGTGAATGTTAATGATTGGAGTTTATCTAAATAAGTACTGCAATTTGTAAAGAGCGCATCCTAAGCTACTACATTTTGCTTTCATGCATCTTCCTCCCTCTTTGCTACTGCTTATTCAAAACTCAGCTGGTGATATATGTTGTCTCCACAAAAAATAGTCTAAATCACTTCACCTCAGAAAATTAATTGCCTTCCTCTCTGTTGTCTTCACAATGCTTCTCTGGAACATAGCTGAATTATTGAGAAAGGTCAGCTCATTTGCAAAAAGATTCTTTTTCTGCCAAATGAGCCAGCCTGACACTAAAACCAGGAGAAAGGTTTCGTGATTTGCTACATAAGAAAAGCAATTCCATTATTTGCAAGGAGAGGCATACACAGAAAAGCTTGAGATAAAATTACTGACATTTGGTTTCCAACCTTAACAGCAATGCTTCGTTGATGTAACTGGTAATCTCAGAGAATTTTACAAAGCTGATCAGAGGAATGGGAATTCTGAAGTTGAGAGAGAATCCAATTTCTCCAAGCTGAGCTGTGCCACAGGCAAACTAGAACTCAGGTCTCTACAAACTCAGTTCAGTGCTTTCAGCACTCAGCAACTGTTTGTCTTTTGCTTCTAGGAAAAAGCAGATTAACTAAGAACATACTTTTCCTTGCTTATTTTTTTCAGGTAAATATCGCTTTTTACACCTGTTCAAAACCAAAACCTGATGGGTTTAAGCCATATCAAGAATATTGAACAGGGCTGATAAGCACACAAAAAATACTTTTCTCTAGCACACAGGAAGAGAGGTCACTGACTGTAAGAGTTTGATCAGACCTTCAAAAGGATGTTAGCACATCCTATTACATATGATAATCAAGCAAGGAAAACACATTCAACACTACAAATTGTTGCTAGAATTCTGTTAAACACAGAGATCACGGCCTGATTCTTATCTAAATTATATCTGCTCTTCCTGGACTATTTCCACTATAACTCATTTTTGATGGGGAACTTTGAAATATTTTAAATGACAACCAAGATAAAGAGAAACTAAAACCTTATTTTTGGATGCAAAGTTAAAAGCTGACTTTGATTTCTAGTTAGAAAGGCAGAAATTTAGAGCAACTCCCCAGAAATCAAACTATTTCAGTAATTGCCATGAATACCTAAACTAACATCACCATGTCCTTTCACTCTTCCTTGCAGTGACGTCTATGAGTTTAGCCTGTACTCCTTTTTAAATAAATATATTTTCTCTAATAATCCAAAGTGCTACAGTACTTTCGAGGTTTTTTTATTACTACTACTTGTAATGTTCAATTTCTCCTGTATGCTTAATATGCTCTGGTTAATCTCTTTGTTTCACAGAGGTTATGGATATTAAATGTCATGATGTACTTTTCCTAAAGGCCTCAAACTGCAACTATTCTTCTTTCCTTAAACTCTAGGGAATATAGAAATATAAATGTAGCAGGAAAGCTTCTGTGGCTTCATGAACAAAGCTCAAATGTTTTTTAAAACAATTTACTAAGCAGGATGAAACAGAATAGCGATTTTTCAGACCATTGTAGCAAACTTGTGGGAAAAAAATACTCGTTTTCTGGAAAGCTTGGTGGAGGGAAGTTACAGCTAGCATATTTCTAGAAAATATTCCATTAGAAAAACATAGCTTTTCTACTGAGTTTTTATATTCTTACCCTGTAAGCAGTTACAAAATTCACTTGACTCTGATCTGGCTCTAACACTTAGAATTTCAAATAAATTTTTGGTCAAAAATCATAAGAATGTGGTAACATCACATGTAAAGTTATACTTTTTTCCTTGTATAATAAGTAAATAGCTTATTACTCTTATCTATGCTGCCAGAATATGGCCTCGTATAAGCATTTCAAGTAGACAGTCTTCTAAAATGAATGAGATTTCTTTTCTGTAATTGCCTGCAATGTTTTATAATGAACAATCCATTAAAATGCTTTTTCAATGAAGGAAGCAAGTAATATTAAATAGCCTCTTAATACAATCATGATAGTAAGATAATCTCTATTGTTATCAAAAAGTAAAGTCAAGAGGCCTCCTTGGTTTGCTTATCAGGTAGCAGTTAAATAAAAACGCATCACCGATGCCCTATGAATACTGTGATAAAGCTACCTGAAAATCTCATTACTAGGATTCCATCCACACCTCCTTATCTCACTTCAGACCTTAAAATGTGTGTTTTATTATGTTTTAATAGGCATGTACATTACTATATATAAATATATTCAGTAACTCCTGGAAACAGAAAAGACATTAGTAAAATCCTCCTTAATATGAATGATTGGAAGGAAATAAATTGCTGGAAAGAGCCTTGTAGGAGACAGAGGAAATTGTTTTGCCAGAAGGTGTCTCTTTTATTGACTTCAGTGGACTTAGATACAGGCCCATAGGAATTTCAGGTGGCAACAGCAGCTAGCCATTAGCTTCAAGACTGTAGGTTCAGAACATGCAAAACCTAATAAAGCACATTGTTTTCACCTCTGATTTATGTGGCCTTCTAAAACTGCTATAATTGTAACTTAAAAAAACCAATTGAATCATTAAAGCAATTTAAAAGAAAATAAGAATATGGGGAAACATGTAGGAGTGCACACATTTATGTTAATTTGCTGGTTCATCTCACCTATGACATTAGACAGGCACTTGAGCAATTGGAAAAAGATGAAAAGGCAGAAGTGCCTGGAATTACAATTGCAAATACTTTGTCTCCCACTGGAGAAAATAAGAGTGTACCACAGTCAGGGGGAGGGAATCCAAAAGAAAAAAACAAAACAAAAGCACACCCCAACATACCCACTCCCCAAAAGAAGCAAAACAAAACCAAATCAAAAAAACCAAACCACAAACCCCCCCCCCCAAAAAAAAAAAAAAAAAAAAAAAAAAAACACCAAGAAAAAAACTAAAACAAACAAAACAAAAACAACAACAACAAAAAAATAAAATAAAAAAAAAACCCCACACAAAAAACCTCCACCAACTTGGTAGAGATTTCACACTACTTCATGTCAGGGATTGCAACAAAGAATTTAAAGAGGAAAACCAATAACAGCAGGAAAGACAACTAATCACAGTAGCCCAAGAAAATGTTTTTATGGCACATTCCATTTCATTCTGCCTTTACCTCCTCTCCCCATACGATTATCAGGTAGAAGAACAACTTGAACCAATTCACTTATTTTTTAAAACCAAACACTATATAATGTCTTTTCCTCTCAAAGCCGTAGATGACCAGGAAAGCAAATGAGTACTTTTCACTGAACTGTGCCCTACAAATTACATTTTGACACCAGCACCTCACTTACCAACTATTCAACTACTTCAGTCATGTCCTATGCACATCAGCTGAAAAATAGAGGGCTAACCCCTGCTCGTGACAATAGAAACTAAATGTATTTAGCCTTTTAGAAGGATCAGAAAAGTCAAACTCTCAGTAGCTGATGAAATCCTCATGGTTCTTTCTTCATCAGTTTTCTCACACAAAATATTTTGTGAATATTACATATAATCCAGGATATTCTTCATTTCTATGTAGCATTGATTTCCCATTACTCATCCCTAGACCTGCCAAGTTTCACTTTATTTTAAAAGCAGCTAACAGCGAAGTTACACTTCAGCATCATACTCCAGAAGAAAATCTGTCTTTGGCTCTGACTGTCCCCACCCCTCTTGCCACCTTTAGTTATGATGAAAGGCCACATACAGTATCTCTGGTTTTGCCCAAACCCTTTACAAGAACATCCTTACTTGCTTGTGAAGTTGCCTGCTACCCTACTGAGTCATTTTCAGCTGGTGCCAGGAAGACTTGTGCATTTATAATCAGAAACCATGTCCAAACTGAATTTTCCAGATGTGTTTAGGCCACACAAATGAAAACAAACTGTTCAAAATCCAGTCTGACATTATCATGACAGCAGCACAATGCTGACAAGCAGCTATAATAAAGAGGACAGCGCTGAGCATCTTAAAATTGCAAAAATTCTCCTGCTGTAGCCAAAGCTTTGTGTGACTGACTGAAGAACAGGAGCTGAGGAAAAATAAAAACTGCTCCTAAAGGATCATCTCTTCTAGCTGGCAGCTGGAAGGATGGAGGGAATGAGGTCATTAGGGTAAGCCTAATCAAGCAAGCAAACTGATATGCAAAAGCAAACTTAGTGCCCTCAGTGATAGAGACAAAAAGTGAAAAAGGAACCATAGGGGACAGATCTTGTGAAACAGAACTTCTGTACGTAACAATGGTGCTAAATAGATACACTGTGCAGACTGCTAATGTTAATCATAAATGTTCCCTACAGAAGACTGATCCAGTTGCCCAACATTTTCCCTGTACTGTTTACTGTTCCACTTCTTAAAACTAAACAGCTCCAGATTCTCACCCACCTCTTCTTCTAGATTTGAGTACCTGCTGCAACACAGCAAATAACATCCAGCTTACTGAGCAAGTGACTAATGACAAGCTAGGTTGTTGCTAAAGGACATTTTTTCTTCTCTTCGCACACAGAGGGATGGGGGAAAGCACACTGTATAAAAAGTTCCCTACAGGAGTGGAAAATTTCCTTAGTCTCCACAGGGTACCCCTGAAGAGGAAGACAGGACACTTTCACCACATACTGTGTTGGTGATCTGGCTGACATACCATGAACACAGACTACAACTAGCTTCCTGATTTTTGTTTAAAGCCTGAAGGACTCAATTTACCTCTAGCTTTGCCTGTATAAGGTGAAGTTGACTAGTACTGACTTCTCACTGACTAGGAATGCATTGAGAACAATTTCTCTTGGCAGCACTGTAAAGGATTAGGGAAGGACGTATGGGACTGGGTTCTCCAGAACACCTAGTGTGCAACAGCAAGCAATTTTCCAGGACAGAGAGCTAAATCAAACTTCATTCCTGTGAGAAGAGAAACAAGAAATCAGACTGCTGCTCTCAAAGTCAAAGTATGGCCCCTGGTTTGCAGCATCGGGTCAGATTGTTGCACATCGAACATTTTTCAGGGGAACTCACCACTGAGACAGAATTTACAACACGTGACTGGGACATGACTCCATGAACTGTACAGAGTAAGTAGTTTAAACACAGATCCTTTGTGTTTCTATACAGGGTAAGTTACTTGACATGCTAACAGTATGCTGTTCCTGTATGTTTGTACTCTGCTGCACTGTTGTCAGTGCTGTGTGCAAAAATTAAAGTCCCAGCTAGCCTGGGAATGTGAAAAACACATCAGCTTAGTAACTGAATAGTCTGAGGCTCCTAGTTTGGGCAAAAGGGTGGAAAGGTATGGGGCACAGGGCTGAGTTCGTGCCTTCTGACTCACAGCCCTATGAAAATCTGGAGTAAAGCTTTTAGAGTGAATAGCTGAGTATCCAAGTCTCTGCTATAGCCAGTCAATTCAGTAGTCCTCACCCACTGGAACCACCATCTGAATCCTTTCAACACTGAAACTCACAGAGATCTTTTTCATCATAGTTAATTCAACTTCTCAGATTTTGTCTCTGATTCAGATCATTTATTACAAGTCAGACTTCTTTGCCCAGGTAAGGGATTCTCTCAGTCTATCCCACTGGTCTACATGATACAACAAGAAGACCTAGCTACTTAGCCTCTTGCTGGCACCCCAATGATTTTACCAGAGGAGAGCACCTGAATCACTCTACTGCTTATTCCTTACTGCCTTCCCAAAGTCCCCTTTACACACATCCAAAAGGCAGAGATATATATCCCACAGTTCGCTAGAGAGCTAACTTCAACTCGCTCAGTGATACTACAGCTTCTGCTGACTCTGCTTCTTGCTATGAGACCTCTCAAGAACAGGGCACAACGCCAGTTGGGGAAACAGTGTGTGAACTATTGTTCCCTTCTTCAGACTTGCCTCCAGGGAGAGGATTAAAGACAATGCAGATGGAAGACTTGGGTCTTGAACTGGAGCTGTGGGATTAATTCCAGTTTTTCCTGTGATGAGGACCTGCAGCACATGGGCAGGTTCTACACATGCTATAGCAAAGGGTGGTTTTCAGTAGAGCTTCTCAGCCTGGGATGGGCTGCTGCTTGGGATCATGGCAGGTGATAAGAACTGAGAAGCATAGAGAAACAGACACAGTTGCCGTCATTCAAATTCAAAGTGCAGTGAAGACCTGACAATTAAAGTGCAGGCACTATTTCCACTGGGTAAATACAGCAGGCAGGAAGTGACACACAGGAATATTTGATTTTTGTATGAAGCTTTTGTTTAAAAAAATGTAAGCATGTCATTGTTGATAGGGGTATTGTATAGCTCCCACTCCTGTGACACAGCTGAAATGTCTCCTGACGACAAGTAGTAGCTCTAAACTGTTAAAGCATAGAGCAGATCAGCACTAAACCACATTTTCTCCCCAAAGATTGCAGCTTATTGAATAACAAAAATTCATTAGTTGAAGTCCCTTGCAACCAACCCTCCCATAAAGCATGCATCCCCAATGCCAGCTGTTGTTGACATGTTAATGAGAAAACTGATTCCTTGGATGTGAAATCATCAGGTGTTACATTCCGTCGTTTACCCTCTTTTAGCAGCACAAAAATCACCACATATAAAGATATCGTTTGCTCAAGATAATAATAGTATGAAGTATAGAATAAATGCAGATAAGTAGAAAAGAACTAAAAAAGGTAATTTTTTTCAAAGACACAATGAAAACAAACCCTTACTACTTTACACATATCTAAGGACATCTATGTTTAAGGCTGCATAGTGTTTCAACAAAAACCAGTGCCTGATGAACATTCAAATGCCTTTACAGGCATGTAAGAAAAAGTCACATTATAATTTCATAAATGTTTCTTGATGTCTGTCATGGTTTAAGCTGGGCTTTAAGCACAAAAATGTCAATTACATCTTACAGATTGAAAGTGAAATTAGAGAGCAGCAGGATGTATTTATCTATCTGAAAGGAGTCACTATTTCAAACCTGCCGTTAACAGAATGGTTAAAAAGAAAGTGTGTACTAAATAATAGAGAGCGGCAAAATACCAGATCTGAATTCCTCCAGAATGCAGGAAACAGCTTTAATCAAAAGCAGCCTCAGCCCTGGGACATTCAACTAAGCCAGCTAATTAGCCCTGCAAGGACAGAGCAAAAAGACTATTTTAAAACTTACACAAAGGCAATACAAAACAAATCTCTCAACATAAACAAGATGAGAAGTCATTATTTTCCCTGTGGCGCTCTCCACAGCTCCTGAAAGTGCCTGCTGCTGTCAATGAATGAAATAAAAGGGGAGGAGGGAGAACAAAGAGGTGCTATCTTACCAGCCGATGAAGCTTATTGCTCAACTTCCTTCATGACGCTGGGAACTCACAAGCCTATAAAATGTGCCTTGGCTCCCAGTCAGCTTCTCCTTCAGCAAAATCAAAAGCAAGAGGTGGCTGTACAGAGGAGCAATAGGATGCTGCTCTACCCAGAGGTAGCTCTCCAGACTCAGCTGGTACAGCATTTCTAACATTTGAATAGAGCAGCCAAAGCTTTTCTGACAGGTTTCTCGTTCCCACTGCCTGCTGTGCTGCCTCACTCCCTATTTTCTTTCTTTCCTCTTTTCACCTGTTTGTGGAGATTTTGGTGGGCTGGGAGAGGGGGCTGGGAGAGGTACATCATTCCTGGAACTGAGGAGAGGAACATCCAAGATGACTTCTGTCCCCACAGCCAACTGGAACACGAGCATGAGCAGCAGGTGGAACATTAGCCTGGCTGCAGTGGGTGATCCCTGGGGACAGGAACTGGGAGCACCAGCTGGAAATGCTTCTCCCCCTGTAGCATCCTCAGCAGCCAATTTCTCCAACCAGTTTGTGCAACCGTCTTGGCGCATTGCCCTGTGGTCTCTGGCTTATGGTGGTGTGGTGGCAGTGGCTGTTTTTGGAAATCTCATTGTCATCTGGATTATCCTGGCTCACAAGCGCATGAGAACAGTGACCAATTACTTCCTGGTGAACCTGGCCTTCTCCGACGCCTCCATGGCTGCTTTCAATACCCTCATCAACTTCATCTATGCGCTGCACAGTGAATGGTACTTTGGAGAGGCTTATTGCCGCTTCCACAACTTCTTCCCAATCACAGCTGTCTTCGCCAGCATCTACTCCATGACAGCAATAGCTGTGGACAGGTGAGAAAAGAAAGGAAAAGTTTGGGGGTGAAGTGTCAAGTTCAAATTCTCTGCTGAAATAAAAATACAGAGAAAATAATTGTAAAGTATCAAGAGGCAAAGTGCTCAATAGGTCACTGATTGTGCTTATCTATACTTCTGTTAAGTTCTCTCCCTAATACGCAATTTTTCTCCCTGTCTTTGGTCTTTCTCCTTTAGCCTTTCATTGTTTTCATTCTCACATTTTCTTTTACATTTCCTCTCTGTTTCACTTCAGTGGCTCTTTGTGCTCCATCTTTTAATATTAATTCAGTAACAGCAGCCATTGCTCAGGGTTTTGCTTCCCTGTGAAAACAGTATCTGTCCCTCAGTCAATGTCACCTAATTCATACTGATAAGTAGTTGCAGAGATTGTGTGTGAAGGGAGAGGATTTCAAACTTCCTTCCTCTTTGTATTTTTGCAGCTGGCAGAGACATTTGCCTCCTCCTCAGAAATCACTTCAGACTCTGTTTTTAACAGTTCTTCCCACAGACAGCTCTGAGTTACTTGGTTCCTCCTGATTTTAACTAATGAGACCATTTACATTGTTGTCTGTGCATATCCAGAGGTCTGGTAAGAACACGGTTTCAAAGTGCATGATTTTTTCCTGATTACTTCCAGCAAAGGAAGCCTCTGTGACTGTGAAAGAAAACAGGACAGGAAAAAAAAATATCTTTTAGCTCTTGACAATAATAGAATAGGACAGCTATTGTCCGATTTCAAACAAAGGTGCTTTGAGGTACCACATTTCTCAGAAGATGCTGAGTCTTCTTTGGAAAATGTTCCTTTATGATAATTTTCACATTTGCTGTACTGTCGAGGTGACTTACCCCATGCTTTAGAACTCCAATGAATTCCTGAATTTCCATTCAGAAAAACAGATCATGTTGTACTTCAGATCTTTTATTCCTTTGAGCAATACACTCAAATCACTCCTAAAACCCTTTTCTACATATCAAAAACACATGCAACTTGCCCAAACTGATTTGGCAGAACTGCAGCACTTTCTGCAGCTGGTAAAGATTAATGGTGATGTTAGGTCAAGATTTGGTGATGATAGTTAAGATTTTTATGAGGTTCAATCCACCTTCTGAAATGTTATTTCTCATATCCAGGTGCAAAGATTGGGAAACATGTTATTGTACCTCTTGTCTGTGCTGCGGATAAGTTCATGATAGTGCTTTTGTGTTGGTCCTTCAGAAAGATAGGTTTTTAACTGATGCTGAGGATTTAACTGTTATTGCTGTAGCTGATCACATCATTATCTGAGCAGTTGTCTGGATGCTCTGAGTAAGGTTTTTTCATTGTTCTGGAAAAAATGTCCACAGAGATCTGGTACTTACCACCTTGAAAGTTCATGAACGTATGCTAGGAAACTGGGAACAAAGATAAATACAGTTCCCTGGGAATCCAAAAGGTGCGTTTCCAGAGTAAAGAATAGCTCCGCTCCATACTGACTGAAGTGCATTGGTCAGATACAGATACATTAAAAATGCTTTCCTTGGTTTAGCAATGTGACACACTGACGCTCAGAAGTGAGTCAATTACTACTGTTGCTCACTTTGATCTATTTCTTGTCTGACAATCCCCTGAAAAAATCACAATTTCCACCCCTCCGTATCTTCCAAGCTCACCTGCCTCCAGAAGCATATCAAAATCTTCCCTTGGGGGAGCACAGTGATGAATGCCACAGCTGTGTTTAGGAGAGCTCTCTGTAGTACCAAGGAGGATATTGTAAAACAAACAAACAGCAGTCTAGCCCTCCTTCTCTATTAAAACTGCTATTCCTTTTCTTTTTATACCAAATCACACCTGATGCATTCAGCGCCTTTAACTATTTCCTGGCTACTACTGCAGAACAATTCTGCAGATTCAAGAGGAAAACTGAGTGTCAAATTGAATACCAAGGAATGCCCTTAGATGTACAGTCTGCTGTATTCCAAGGCATACGTCTACTGGGTGGATGTTTTTTAAACTTTGGTTCCCATTTATGTGAAAGAAAATGACTGAAAAGGCGTGGGTTGCAACTCAAACTCACTAAAAAGTATGCTGTGATACGCTCCATTGATCATTTTAGAACATCCAAATGTTCACAGAGTATGTCACTGTGATTCTAGACATCACTGGGCAGAGGTCACAGGCAGTACATGCTTCCTTTCACATCTGATTCTGTAGGCCAAGTTATGTGCACTGGGCTGACTCTGATTTCCATGGAGTAGGTGTTTCCTGAAGTGGAGTGTGCTCAGCTGGAGCTGAGGATGAAAGTATCCAAGCCTGCTGTATGACCACCTGGTCATTGAACATAGACTCAGATTTATGTGGTTTTATTCACAGTTCTGGCCACCCCTTCCTGGTGGTCTTTTTTTCCCACTTTCTGTTTCTTTTCCAGCAGTGTACTCAGAGATGCCACGGGTAGCCTTAACCAAACTGGCCCAAGTATCAAGCTGCACAGATTTTATACTACTGCTTCAAAGGCATTCATTCATTCATTTTATCTTCTGTAGCTCACGCTGCACAGTACCACAGTTACACTGCTCCCAGTGCAATAGTTTCTTTAGCTACTTCATGGAGATAAGCTTTTAAAACAGCCTAAGATAAACTGAATAAGGGATAGTTCTGGAGCGCTTGCCACCTGTAATTATCCTAAAGGGTCATATGTCTTGCCTCTCTCTGTGACTACTCACTGTGGTACAGTTCTTGGACTTCTTAAGAAAGTAACTTACACAGAATTTATGCCATCTGGCCCTGGCTATTGAAGACCTACTGTCCCTTCCTACCAGTTCTTAATATGCAAGAGATAGTTCATTGTATGCTGGCACTTAATTTCTAATCCCAAGATTGCCTCATTATACAACCAGTTCTGTGTGTAGGCATAGAAATTTTCTGCAAATATCTGATGGTAAAAGTCCAGAGATGCAGCAATATAGAGTAAAATAAGGTGCCTTCAGTAGAGTACTTAGTGTCTCTTTATGTATTTTTCTCCTGTTTTTAGCACGTCTACAGTTTGACTTTTTCAGTTATTGTTCTGTCAGCAATTCCATAAAGATTTCCTCACTTCAACAAGTTAACTCCCTGTAAAAGTAACTGCTTTGGAATTAAACAAGGTGTTCCAAAATTGACAGTGTGTAGCTGCTGATTCTATTTAAATCTTGCCACTTCTTTTCTTCCTAGCATGCAAGCAAACTTTAGGTCTTTGAGGAGGCATTGGATATATATCACATTTATTTATATGCCAAAGTTATTGAAAAGAGTTACACACATATGCCAATATTTCATACAAATGTAAATAATGTTACGTTTGTGATACACTAATATTCTGCATCACTGCAAAACAGCCTATACGGCTTACTGCTGCTCAGTGTGGATCAATATAATAACATCAAAAAACACATAAAATCTTTTTTCAACAAATTATTATGAAAGAGTAAAATGATAGATTTAACATAATTCTTTCTAAAGTTCAGACTCTGCCAAATGCTACCCAACTTAGTCCTATACTTTGCAAAATTCTCAACCCATTTTTCATTTCAGCTACTTGCAGAGTCAGAGTTATTGCAGCAGAATGATAAAATAAAGCCTAATATTAAGAACTAAGAGAATTCCACTTTCATGAACATTTTTTAATCAGGACTTTCCTCACGTGTTGACGAAAACTCTGGAGTTGTTACAATTTTCTGCCATTAATACTGAAAGTTCAATAATTAACTTCAAATCAGGAGGTTATTGAAGTAAATCATCATTTTTAAAACATAAAACTTAATCATGTCCCAAAGTCCTATTATGATTTCAGTAATAACTTAATCTTCTCCCCCATTTTCTGGTCCTTCTGATAACATGATTTTTTTTTTTGACCAACAGGCAGATACTGAACTTTATTCTGTATTTGTCTAGTCCAATAGAGCTGCTATGAAGCTTTCTATTTGTATTTATTCCACATAACTGTGTCTGCAACTTTGTTTTTAAAAGCTATTCAAATTAGAGCTAAAAGACAGGCATCTAAACTTTATTACCTCTGGTATCCTAGTCAGCTCACTTAAGTGTGGCTACACGGAATCACATTGTTGGCATGGATAACATGTTGACATCAGGATGGATGTTTTTAAAAATTTGATTGAAAAATTGAATAATCAAACAATTTGCAGCAGAATGAGATTCAGAATCCAACAGCCATGGGCCCAGCTTTCTCCTTCCCGACACCCCTACACTCACTTTGCTGAACACCAGACTCAAAATCAAATTAACCTTCACTAATGAAAGATTATATAATTAGAGAATATTCATGTTTCAGAATATGATTGATTCTTGTAATTAGCAGTCTCTGTTTCCTTTTGGTTGCCCTTCTCATTTCTTTTTAATAACCTTCCTCATGCTTTTATATTTTCCCATTTTTAAATGAAACACTACTACAGCACCTTTTGGGGGCTTTTATTGTTTCTGCAGAGATGCTAAAAGCAGCCATAATCAAGAGAATATTCAAAGAATAATAACATTTAAGCCTGACCATAGCCACTGTTAAGGACCAACTCAAAAGCTCCTTGTTTACTTTGGACTTCCTTTTATAGATGTTCCATAAAGCACTCATTAATGTTGATGAAGAATATATTTTATGTCTGCACAGAAGTCACTGATATCTTCTATTATTATTGCATCGCCTCTTATCTGAGCCTCTCTGATTTCTTTCAGCATGTCACCATTATTACCATGAATTAGCTGAGTGTGTAATCCTGAAGTTGATTTTTTCAGTCAAGCATGGAGTTTCAAACATATAATTCTATATAATTCATTAATAAATTTGTTTTACTTGACTTGATTTTAAACTATATTTAACATTCAGTTTTAATCTTCTGCTTGCACAATCTCCTCTTTATGAACCTTAGTATTACAGTGTTACTTTCCTCCTACCTAGTTTCTAGTATGCCTATTACACCAATATCCTTGTTCAAAACTTGTAATTCTAATTTCCCAGTTGATTTCTTAAACTTCTAATATGTCTACAGAAGCTACATATATGGGATCAGTTTTCTATTTTTCTGTGACATTGTTCAGTTACAAATGGCCGTTAATAATCCTTCTATACACTCATTAGGCTTCTCATTACTAATATGATACAAGCCTGTAACAGAAAACAGTCAAAAGGCATAAACATGTGATTTCAATTTATCAAATTCATCATATGTACACACTCAGATCCTCAAAATACCACTTAGACTCTTCATTCTCTTCAAGTGTATGCTGTAAGAGCAGTCATTACTGTCACAAAGTAGTACCACAAGCCCTATCAATGAATCTGTTGCTGAAATTCTGAAGTAGGCAATTGGGCTGTTGAAAAATGTATTATTTTCCCAGTAGAATACATTTTGATATCCTTCTCTGCATGATTCCCTATTCCTGGAACAAATTGCTCAAGGCCTTCACATCCCATAAAGATTTTAAACTGACACTCCTGCCAAACTATGCATGACCATCTTTAATCTAGAATAACATTATCTGAATTGGGAGTTACCTGTTCTGTCTGCTCAGAAACACTGAAGTATTGGTATGCAAAAAAATCATCTCAAATAAGCCTGACAGGTTAGGATATGGTGGCCTATGACCTACCCTAGGTCATAGGGTAGAGGCATCTGCAAAAGATCCACAAAAGTTGTACACCAGTACTTGCAATCTTGTACATGTGCTTGGTACTAAGTGTTTTGCGCTTGGCTCCCCAGTGAAAAGAGGAGGTTGAAGCAATGGCAGGCAGGAAACACGTACTGCCCAACCAGCTGCTATTCCCTGCACAGAGATGAGCCCAAATGGAACTGCAGCCTTTGGCCCCTTTCTAACTCCCCTTCCCTCAAATTCTGTTGCCTCGAAGTAAGTGCTCCTATGTAAAAGAGATAATTTGCACTGAAAACTGAAACAAGATACATACTAGCAGAGGAAGAATGAAAACAAAAAGCTAGGTGGATTTCTATTCAGGTTTCTTGTGCTTTATAGGGTATTTTGCCCATAGAGAATTCCTCCTCAAGTCTGAGAATATTTTCATCTGAAGAAATGGATGAAGGGAGATTCTGTAAACTCACTGTGCTTTTTTTTCCACAGGATGCCATTTTATTTTTAGTGAGCTTTACCTGCTTCTGGTGTCCCGTAACTACATAAAAAACTACCTGCCCTACCCCCAGACTAAAGCTCAGTACAGCTTTTTTTCCAAAGTAAGGGATGACTTCATAATCCTAACTTCATGAATCAGCCTTGGTCGCTGTGTATTATGAAGGGAAAAATGCAAAATATGGTTTTAAAATTATTGCTATTAAATTACTACCTTGCCAGTCAAACTACAGAATTCAGATAGAAAATCCTTTCCCTATTTCTCTGTTTTCCAATTCGTATTTTGAGATAGAGATATATTTTAAGATGAAGGTGAGGGTACATTCAGATTAGATATTAGGAAGAAATTCTTCATTGTGAGGGTGGTCACAGGTTGCCCAGAGAAGTTGTGGATGACCCATCCCTGGAAGTGTTCAAGGCCAGGTTGGATGGGGCTTTCAGTAACCTGCTCTGATGGGAAGTGTTCCTGCCTACGGCAGTGAGGTTGGAACTAGACGAGCTGTAATGTCCCTTCCAACACAAACCCTTCCATAAGTCTATGAAGCACATCATATTTCTGGATTCCAGTATCTAGGCTGCCCTCAGAAAAATAGTCCCCAAAACCAGAGATAAAATGTTGAACAGGAGAGCATTAAGGGCTAAAAAATCAGGAGGTGAAACACAAAGGACTCTTTATGCCTTGGGGACCTAAAATTATTTTCTAGGTTTGACAATTCTCTTTCTTTCTCAGAAAAGAGGTGAAATAGTTTTTGCAGAACATCCTGCTGTAATGACTACAAGATTCAGACTGTGAGAGCCACGGGAAAAATAATTCATTTGTTGCTGTTGTACAAACTTATAATGATCAGGATAAAACAGAATCTTTTTGTAGTCTGCAGGACTTTTCAACGTTAGTCTAGAGTTGGGTATTTTCAGGTTTGGGGTTGGTTTGTTTGTTTTAATACTATTGTCTATATGCTTGTAGTTCTGACTGATTTACCATCCAGTAAAGAAATTTCCATCATTCATATATTTGTGTTTACCTAAACTAAAATTATTCAAAATAACTGCAGAAACAAGAAGGAAGACACTCAGATGACAGTGCCAAAAATATAGGCAATCGCAGAGTAGAGTGTGTTGTAGTCTGTGCTCTGGAATTGAACAAGGTATTCCAACAGCGACAGTGGGTAGCTGCTGATCCTATTCACATCTTAGTAGTGTCTGCATAGATGGAGATGGTTTCACAGACACTGCATCGATATTGGTCATTGATAGCCAAGACATATCATATTCAAAGAATAGGAGGAAGAGAAGCTCTTCTATCCGGAAGTCAGTTAGTCCATTATTTTATGAGACAGATCAAAGTGTTATCACTTTTCTATTAAAATGCACAGGTATTGTGTAAAATCAATTATATACTTATAAAAATCTAGCCCATTGTCAGAGACCAAAATGTTCCTCAATTAGAAAGCATTGCATTGTTTATGAGAATTCAGCTGTACTGAAGAATTTCAATATCCCTGTTTCAAGGTTTTTGTTAGGAGGTACCCAAAAGCAAGGTGTTGGAGGCTAGCCCTGATTTCAGAAAAGCTGCAGTGTTATCCCTTGTCCTGGCTTCAGCAGTAGCAGTCATTTTTCTCCTTCTTAGTATCTGGTGCAGGGCTGTGTTTTTGACTTCCAGCCTGAAAACAGTGCTGATAACACCAAGGTTTCGGTTACTGCTCAGTAATGTTTACTCTGACCAAGGACTTTCTGAGTCTCATGCTCTGCCAGGGAGGAGGGGGAGCTGGGAGGAAGCAGAGACAGGACACTTGACCCAAACTGACCAAAGAGGTATTCCTTACCACAGCACGTCATGCCCAGGATGTAAAAACTGAGGGCAGGGACCGGGAAGAGGAGCATCTGCTGCTGGGTTGGGCTTGGTATCGGGTGGTGAGCGGTTGTATTCTCTTTCCTTGCATTTCCCTTGTCATTATTATTATTGGTGGTAGCAGCAGTGGTTTGCGTTGTACCTTAGTTACTGGGCTGTTCTTTTCTCAGCCTGTGGGAGTTGCATTCTCTTGATTCTCCTCCCAATCCCTCTGGGAGTGGGGAAAGAAAGAGGGTGGAATGAGTGAGCAAACTGTGAGTTACGGCTTCAATCATGACATCCCTGCTCAGAGCATGACAGCCATTCACCAAGAACATGTGTGCTGCTGGAAAAATCAAGGCCAAGTTATCCTTCTGGGACATTGCCTATGGGTCTCCTGTATGTACAATGTGTTTATCTATCATGCTGTCCTGCATTCTTTCTTCATGCTGTCAGTTTTAAGGTGATTATTGAGTAACAGCAACACTGTTAACCGTGGGTCCTTCTAGCTACCAAAACGTCTTACTCAACAGTCCTACAAAAATGCCCATAACCACTCCTCCTGAACAGAACGTCAATCTAAAAAAATTAATACAGACCATTCCCACAAGAAAAGACGGAACCTTGTATCAGTAGGTAGAAGATAAATATTAAAGAATGCAAAAGTTAGAGATTTGTTTTTACTGTACAAAAAATGTCTCTAAAATCTCACATTTCATTCCAGCCTCTTCAGCCTACTGTGTCTACCTTATAGAGACCTTTTGTAGGATTTCTCCACAACAGTGTTTTAAATAAGGGCAGGGAATCATAGCAATTTCCCTACCTCTGTTTCTCAATTACCGGTTGATTCCAAATACAAAGTTTCAAAACCAGCTTCTGTTTTGAGGGAATAACAGCATCTGTGCATTCCCAAAGGAAGTGCACTCTGCTGTCTGCTGTTGATGAGCCACTTATATGCAAGCATTATGATTCTCTCTCAGTCTCTTCCTTCGTCAAGTCCTAATTTCCTGTTACAATCTGGGGCTGAATTGATTACTTTTTCCCCCATTTTAGTTTATAAACACACTGCAAGCAGGTGAAACAAACCACTTAGAATGATTAAAGGGTTCCAACTGTGTCTCCAGATGGGCATTTGTGGGATCTAATTTTGAACATCATTTTAGTTCCAAATGTCTTACATATTTTGGATACAATTTTCTAAATAATGTGTTAAGAAGAGAAATTTTTTCTGCCTGTATTAGTCAGTGGATGCTGTTTTACAAAAAAGAGAAATAGGGATTTTCATAAAAAATCTTTTCTACTGTCAGGACCAAAATACGTAAACTTCAGAAGCTTTTATGGGACTTTTATAGGAACAGTTGTTTGTCTTTTATGTTATTTGTAAACTGTAGCAGAGCTACATGCTGTCATTATAGCCACTGGCTTAAAGAGTTTATCAATGTTATTTAAATGAGGACTGTCTCTATTATTGTTTCAGACAAAAGAGATTTTCTTGATTTGATGAACCCAAGAAACAAGTAATAAACAGCAAATTGCAGACTGAGAAGCTCTGAAGGAAACTAGATCTATTCTGACCCAGCAGATAAGAAAACAGTCTTACAGGAAAAGAGTGCTGCAGCAAACACACCATGATGCACAGCCACTGTATCTTGCAGGCTGACTGATAACTCATTAAGTTCACTAGAAAGATTCTCCCTGAGTTTGGCAGTAATAAGCTAGAGACAAACATAAACAAAAGACAAAGCTGAAAGAAAAACAGTGACAGTGGAATTCAACAGTCACAGGAAACAAAATAATGCACTAATGATTCTTGTGATGAAACTAAAGTGCTGCCTAAAAAGGCTTTAAAGTAATGCATAGAACATGGTGCAAATGTTGAATAATCCATACTCTTGCAAGTGTTGGCTTGAATCTCTACCTAGAATCACAGAACCATAGAATAGCTAGGGTTGGAAAGGACCTTGAGATCATCTAGCTCCAACCCCCTGCCATGGGCAGGAATGCCTCACACAAGACCATGCTGCCCAAGGTTCTGTCCAGCCTGACCTTAAACACTGCCAGGGATGGAGCAAGCTGCATGTATTTACATCTCTAAATTTCTAAATGTGCATATTTCATCTTATAATTACCTTCCAAGTGTTAATGTTTACGCTGGATGGGGTAATAATGGCTTCTGCTTGTTGTGATAAAGGAGCATAACGAGTAAATTCTTTTTAGTTGTTACACTTTAGAATCAGCATTGCTGCTTTACAATGTGGAACAAGCTATCTGCAGCATTATCAGCAGCTCCCACTGGAGTAAGGAAGCATTAGAAGTTCAATCCTGAAATTAAATGACTTCAGTGAGAGTTCACAGCACTTTGTTCAGCAGAGAGTCCCATTTCTTCAGCTTGGTGACTGACTGAACAGTAAACATCCAAAGACTGCAAAGTCAAGTGGCACAGTAACCCACTGTATAACGTTTGTGTGGCTATAGAACACTTTTCTGCAGTGTAACAAATCTTCAGTTGCTTGTAGCCATTATAAATCCTCCTTCAGCTCAGATGCCTACCATCTTTGAAAGTGCTTAGAGTCAGAGGTGTAGGGAGGTCCAAGGTCTGTGTATAGATATAGCAGAACACAGTGGACCTATGAGGGCCTCAGCACTGCCACTTTCACTGACTTCAGTGAAAGAAGTTCAGACCTCTTTAAAAAACAGTGGAGAAGCAGAACAACAATAAAGACAGATTACACTGGAGCATCAGAGAAGTCCCCTTGCATGCAGCTCACAGTTGCCTGATCACAGAGAGAAGCAACTCTTTGGGAGTTCTCTGTTATAAACCTTCAGTCAAAAGGTCTTGCGATTGCAGAATCCCACTGTCAAAACATTGTGCTTTTCTTCTTACCTTGGAATCTCTGGTCTAGTAGGGCTGATTTTTCTCATGTGTCTTTTGCCTTTACATCACCCCAGTTTCCTTTCTTCTTCTCTCCTCTCTCAACCTACTTTCTATCTGCTAATATTCTACATTTCTGCTTTCTTTGCTTCTCCTATTACTTTCTCATTATTCTTGTTTCATTTTAATTCCTATTTTGCATTTAGCAAACTGTTTCTCATTCTCAGTTCTGCTTCTGCTCTGTATCCTGTATCTCATCATTCTCTCTTTCATTCCTGGTCTACTCACACAATCCTTTTTTTTCTGCACCATGTTCAGCACCATTTAGTACACAATTCAGACAGCGTGTCTGATGCTCTCCCTTGTGACTGGCACTTTGCCATACAAAATCTATTAAAGGATATCAAACAGATTAGAAATGAGCCCTAATGACAGAGCTACACCATGAAAAATTACAGACGGTTGTCAGCTGTAGGTAACTTGAATATACAGGGGCAATATCCTGTATCATACCTACATATTACCCCATACTTAACCTCCTCACCTCAGTAATTTTCTGAGCAGCACCTACACATTGAACTTCTAGCCTATGCTGGCAGGAGCTTCCATTCCTGATAGAAATGTCCTGGCCAAAATGTACAGGTATCAAAAACAAGGGCCAACTGGAAAAAAATAGCTACTGCTTCTTCAGGTTGAGCCTAAAGAGACAAGCAAACAACTTACCATTAATGGTACGTACCAGTAACGGCAAGATGACTTTTCCAGCAAACAAAATTATAGTTACAGTTATGTATATATAGTATACAGAATTATGCCTCCTTTGCAAATGACATTTAACAGGAAGGGCAGGAAGGACTCAATTCTCTTCTAAGCTACTTTTGGGTGCAAAGATTAACAACCACAGACAGCTAAGCCATGGAGGTTTTTCTTAACCTGCAACTGAGAGTCATTCCACATTTTCCACTGTCCTTAATTATGGCAGTGGTGGCTTCTCTAGGAAATTGTTACCAAACTTAAATGACAAATTTGAGTGAGTGTTACAAATGCATCTGTGAGGCAGTATCTTACTATGCTAATTTAGCAATTTTGTTTCCAAAAAGGAACAACTTAGATACTTCGTTGTAATCTTTAGTGAACTGGCACATTAGAATAAATTAAATCTCTCAGCAAAGGGTCAGTAATAGAGAGTTGCCAATACTTTCTCATCAGCTATGTCCTTCCTACACAAAGGAATTACCAAGGAAGTGATCAAGGCTTATCCACCTCCTCCCCGTTTGTTTGCTGGAATGACTGCCTGCTACGTTTTGGCAATCTGTCTTGTGCAAAAGCTAGACTGTTGGTTTATCACTCAAATTTCAGCAAGGAAGACAAGTAGCCTGCTTTTCATCTGATCCTTGTCCTTTGACTTACTCAGCCAGCAAATAGTTAAAAACTTCCATCAGTACAGATGTAGGAGCCATTTCACACAAATAACCTGCATTTTTAAAGGGCATTCACCAGACAGGAAGATAAACCAACAGAATTTTATCTTAGCCAAAGAGAATTGCTGCTGGTGCCTATTGGGAATAAGAATAATGTGAATGTAATAGAAGTCTGACAATAGCACATAAAATAATGTCAATGTGCAATCTGAAGAAAACTAGCAATTGAAAGGAATGATACCAGGCTAGAAGAAGATGCCTTAGGAGTCCCACAAGCATGTGAAAATGATGAATTATGGGTTAACACCTACCACAGGTAAAGATAATCAAGCATTTTGGACAGCATCAGGCAGCCAACACTCAAGCTAGCTCAATTTGAAAGACAGGACTCATGACTACCAACTGATATTCATTACCAAGTTGCACTTGTATTTTGGAGGAGAAGGGAACTAGGGGATAGAAAACAACAATCCAACTAAAGTTTATATTCATGAGATCTGCTGCTTTCTCAGGCCAGGACACCCAGCACTCAACACTATGCCATAGTTAATACATAATACCAAAGGGACTAGTTTAGCGTAAAAAAAACCCCAACTAACCAACCAAACAAAAAAGCAGGTAAAGGAGAAGGGAAGTAATTACCGTGTGGTTAAAAATACCAAAGTGTAGTAAAAGCAGTGGAAAATGAATAATTGTTTTAGATTACTATTTCTGCCAGCATTTGGATGTTTTTTAAGATATTAGCACAGTTCTTGTGTGCACTAGAGGTTGAGAATCTCTAAGATGGCAGAAGTTGGGTTTACCACATATGTGATGGTTAACTAAAATGGAATTGGTTTTGACAAACAAAATATCTTTTCTGCAACTACCTATCTCTCAGGTTGTTGCAGAACTCTCAGCAGAAATGTAGAAATATCCTGAATGAAATTTGTATTCCATAGCAGGTAAACATGGATGCAGATGATTACTTGTACAAATTTTTATCAGGAGCATTATCTTATAAATATTATAGTTATATTGTCTATATTGTAGCTAATGTCTATACAGAAAAATCCTGGGCAAGTCTGCCTAGAACATTGTGTGCACTGTAACAATTAGGACACGTTGCACCCTCCTTCATTTTAAATGACTGCTACTCTTCTGATTGAAGCAGAACACAACTTACTCATCCTCAAAAAGGATTAAGTAAAATCACTGGTAGCTTGTCCATTGATTTCAATGGATTTCAATTCAAATCCTGGATTTGGAAGCACAGTCCCAAGCAGTAATCTAACAATATAAGAAGGTTTCTCATAATCTAAAGCCAAAGCACAAGATGAGAACACAAAAAGTAAAACTCATGAATGGCTTTGGAATCTTTTTGTCTATGAATGCCAATACAACAAACATAGGCAAGAAAAATAATAATCACATGTTGTGTCACTTTGGAAAAGGATCTACTAATTTATACTTGCTTGCCTACAAAATAATTCATTCTCTGTGACTGTAAATTAAGATGATTGTATAATTTCTGAGTCGCACAGCAACAATTGAAGTCTCAACAATAGCACAAAAGCTACAAAACCTAATAACACAAAGTGCTTTTTTTTTCTTTTTTCCTACAGTCCTGCCATAAAATGGCTATTGCTGCCTATGTAATTTTCCATACAGAAAATGGTCTCTGAATTCATCCTGATCCATCATTATATGAGGTACAAATGCAGAGAAAGAGTAGATGACAAGCCATAGTACATCTTTTACTTATCGCAATTCCTTTATAAGGTACAGATGACACAAGGAGGGCAGCAATACTGAAAAATTCCAGAAATATTTTCTCTGCACTTGTAGGTTGGAATAGGAGTGGTTTGACTTTCTAACTGTATTTAAAACCTGTAACAGATAGGGACAAGGGCAGTTACCAGGCATGAGGACTGAAGGGCATTTATGATCACTGGCATACTCCAATAATCTCATCAAAGATGATTGGATAACTGGACACGTACTGTGAAAGAGAGTGAAAGTGTACAGGCCATAATGATTGTTTGGCAGCGAGTTTGCTTCTTCCAGAATTAGTACTAATCTGGTGGCTGATGACAAAACATTGAAATTGATCCAGATATTCTCCTAGAAATTTGGCAAATTCTCATTGGAAATTATTTTCTCATCAGTAAAACATTCAAGCTGGTTTTCATACTCACCCCAGTTTCCCATCTGCTTCAGGTGTTTTCATATAATATAACAAACAAACCAAAACAAAACCAGAAAGAAACACAGAAAATAATATTTTCTTAGTTTCCTTCTGACCTCCCTGTTTATTCCTGAGCATCTTCCAAATTATTGCTATTCTAATTCTGATTTCGGAAAATCAATGGCTTGGAAACGCAGTGTAGAATATCAATGTTACCAACGACTGCAGAAGGGCGGATCTTCATTCAGATTCAGTTTCCCGAATAAGCACAGATACACTGAATACTTCAATGGAAATTTCTTGATTTAAATTGCTGATCCATTAACTGCTACATTAACTCACAGCATGGAATCAATCATGAATAAAAGGATTTTTTAATGTACTCTGGGAACCCTCTGGATCTGAAGCAAAATACTAATGTAAAAACCATTTCCTTGTGTTGTTTTGGAAAACATTAGGATGTCAGTTAAAGAATATGTAGTTAGTTATTCGGTGTGTTATATCAAGTAACAGAATATGGGAATACATATAGCCAAAATCGCCTTGGTTTTATGGAAGTATAAAAATTTCTTTAAATGTGATTCTGGCTGATACTTATCAGTATTCCCCTAATACTAGAGGAAATTTTGAATAGTGCTACCATTTAGTTAACGTAATTGATGATTCTGTAAGTCATTATTTGGTCATTGTTATGTAAAACAGAATCACACAATCAGGGAAGTTGGGGGAAAATAGGTTAATTCGGTTAGTCCAGAAATCAAAGCAGTAGTCTTGCTAAGAAAAATGTGAAAATGCGATATGGAGTATATAAGATATAAAATTTCTGTCTCCCTTGTTCCTTGCATATATAACAGAGACTGAAAGAAAACAAGATCTGTTTTTCTTTTACTGTCTCATTACCTTCTTGATGCCCTTTTTCCTAAGCTTTTAAACTGTAATTAGAGTACAATTTTAAATTATTTTTTGCATGTTCTTCTAAAATTACCATACATGGATCGCCCATACAATTACAGAGCTGCAAAAAGAATGTTATCCTACCTGAGATCACAGGAACTGAGAAGGCAAGTGAGATGTTTTCGTGCTTTATATATCTATTTCTCTTGGTGCTTTTATCATTTCTATATTACCCAAGGAAATGCTCATATGGCTCCTCTCTCCATCTCTGTATGAACCAGTTGCGATTTGGGGCTCTTTGGCAGATGTTCCAAAATCAGTCTGTGTTTACTGAAATAACTGCATGTGGACTTACCAGGTTCCTGTAGTTTTTCGACAGATGACTAATAATCCTGACAGCTTGACTGTAAATTTTTTAATTAGAGATAAACCCTGTATTATATAGCAGAATAACAGAGGATCCAGCTGTATTGTTGCTTTTCAATCACGTTGTGTAATAACAGGGTTAAATCTTTGAGAGTTTCTCTACTGGTATATATTTGGTTAACCAGGTGTCCCACAGCTTTAAAATAATATTCAGTCAACCTTCTTCCAGCCTTCATAGGAGCTGAACCACTCACAAAACTCAATGCCATCAGAAACCCAGGAAGACAAATATTTCTGCTTTTATCCTTCTCCCGACCCTAAGCTTTGGCTGATTCTAGATACATCCTGATCTCTGAAGGTTTCTTATGCACAGGTTTTTGCTTTCTTTTACAGATACATGGCCATTATTGATCCCTTGAAACCTAGGCTCTCTGCAACCGCTACCAAGGTGGTCATTGGGAGCATATGGACTTTGGCTTTCCTGTTGGCCTTTCCCCAGTGCCTATACTCCATAACCAAGGTGATGCCTGGGAGAACTCTTTGCTATGTAGCATGGCCAGGTGGACCAAAACAGCACTTTACGTAAGCTTTTGTTCTTTCAAACTTGTGCATGGTGGTGTCTACACTTGGCAAAAGCTGTAAAGTATAATGCAAACACTCTGCATGTAGAATAACAGAACTGACCACTGAGAAATGCAGAACAAGTTCTAGAAGGTAGAAAGAGCATTTTAAGTGATAAGTGGGACATATTTATTCTCTTCCACTCCTATGTCTTCTCCATCCTATGCCACATGTTTACCATCGCTGCTTCACTTAAGATGGCTACTTTTACACAAACTGAAATAGTCAGAAATGGGGATAGAGTAGGCAATTCAAAGCACCTTCCTTTTCATCCTAGATAGGAAAGAAAAGTATTTCCAGCCTCTCCTTGTCCTAATCAGATTTTTTCCTGTGGATCTCTTTGTGAGAGGGCTGGATTTTCCCACTTCATTCTGTTACATTATCACAATTACTTATCTCAGATAGCAGCTCAAATAAGAAAACTGCAAAACTTGTAACCCGTTCCAGTTTCTGAAAGTGTAGGGTAACAGTCAATTAAATTGAATATATCCTATTTTACCTCTGGCAGAATTAGGAATAAGTGGTTACCTAGCCATACAAACATTATCTGCCCTTCCATGTCATCACTGGCATTTAAAATGAACTCTGTGTTCAAGGCTGAAAGCCTGTGTGATTATGCAGAATGAAATTTTACTTTTTGCCCTCTCTCATGCAGGTGAAATAGCCCAGCCCGGTCACATATATAACTTGTATCACTTTAGGAGGCATGCACAGATATTTCTCTTTAGGGCAAGAAGATCACTCTCAGTGATGGCTGGGGATTCTTCACTGATCGTTCACTAGGATTTTATCTGAGGATGTTGTTCAACCAGGAAGCAAAAGTAGTTACCTTTTTTTCCCTAGTGCTTATATCAGCAGAGATGACTATGTTGCACATAGGCAGCAGATATTTGTTATGTGCAACAGATCTGCTATATGAAATACTGTCCTGTTTCTTGCTGGGATAGAGTTAATTTTCTTTCTAGTAGCTGCTGCAGTGCTGTGTCTCAGCTCTAGTCTGAGAACCATGCTGATAACACTCCAATGTTTTAGCTGTTGCTAACTAGTACTTACCCTGATCAAGGACTTTTCAGTCTCTCATGATCTGCCAGTGAGGAGGGGCATAAGAAGCTGGAAGGAAGCAGAAACAAGACACCTGACCCCAAATGGCCAAAGGGGTATTCCATACCACAGCACTTCATGCCCAGTGTATAAGCCAGGTGACTTGGCCAGAAGTGAGCAAGTGGCTTGTGTAGTTAAACCAGCTGAGGATAAACCACGACAAGTACATTGGATACCACAAAGCCTTTGCATAAGCACACCATTTAAATACTTATTTTCCTTTTTCACTTATGGTCCAGAGTGCAAAATGTCTAACTTGTCCTTAGTATACTTGACTCTGAAATAATTAAAAATCAATTCAGCTAGTTATGGACAAACATACTTTATTTTGCAGTCACTAATCATGATAACTTTAGAGTCCTTCTTAATTTATGCTAGTGCAAATTCAAAATCAGCTCTAGAAACCCTATAAAGCTCTTGCATTAAAATGTAAACTAATTTGCAGTGCAATTCAAGAACTTTCAAAAAGACAGTGAAAACACCAGGGACTAGCCAGTCAATATAAAACATGTTTTGTGCTACAGTACCACTCATGTCTTCTAGCAGCCCATTCCATTGGTATCGCTCCTCTGAAAGCCCTTATCAGCTTTATGGTTTTTATTGCAGGTATCATGTTATTGTGATTGTCCTGGTCTACTGCTTTCCACTGCTTGTCATGGGCATCACTTATTCCATAGTGGGAATTACGCTCTGGGGAGGAGAAATACCAGGCGATACATCTGACAAATATCACGAGCAGCTCAAAGCTAAGAGAAAGGTACTGTTCCATTAAATCTCACTAAATGAACCCTGATAACACCATCTGCAATTGTGTTGCAAAGCGTCACAGTATATGACTTCAGAAACACCAAGTCACTTGAAATAAGAGTAATAAGTGATCTACTTTAATAAAAGAATTGATTAAGTTTGACAAATTGCCTTCTATGTTCATTACCTGGTGTGGTTTTTTGTGACCTTACTGTTCACCATTAAGTAAAAGTTTGATTTTAACTTTTTACTCCACATACATCAGCATATCTGTATCTGATATGTGGAAACTAAGCCCAAATGTTTAGTCTTTACAGAGCTAAAATACTGACTTTTGAACAATGGACTAGTAAACCTTCAGCTTCTCTTCATCCTACTGGGAGGAAAGTGAATCTTGCTGTAATTTTCAGTAGATTAAGGCCCATTCGGCTTTGAGATGAGTGCTGATTGGCCTGCTCATATTAAGTACTTTAGGTTTTAAATCAATAACCTTTGATGGGAAATAGAAATTATTTTTTTCCCAGTTACTTTCTTTCAATGCTTTTCACTGTAAGTCTTGCCTAATCTAACAAGACTGTGGATTGCTTATGAACTGATTGACTGTTTCCATGTCGCTACAGTGCCATTAAAGTTTCTTTCTTAAAACATTCTTTTTCTTAAAATAACTTTCTTCTTTAGTAAGACACCCCTTCTGCTTTTTATTCCTGACAATTTTTCTTATTAAAATGCATTTAACCTTTCATATTTGAAAAAAATGCAACGTGAACATGGACTTCAAACTCACAATGATGAACACATTTTCAGTTGCTCCGTGTGCTTCCTGACACTGTGAATATTTTGAGCAGTGGTATAGGCTAAGATGCTGTAGCAGTAGCAGTGCAGCATATTGGGTTCTGAGACAATAGGGATCTGCAAATACTGGAGGACACTGATTTTTCCATTTCTTTCAGGACACTGTCAGCAACATTAAAGTGTTTTCTACCCACATATTACACAGAAAATATTGTTATGGCAGACGATATATTAAGGGAAAGATTAGGATCTTTTCTCATTCATACACCTTCAGTCTCATAAGAGGCAAGTGCATAATTTTTATGGCAAGCGTCAGTTAACAGCATGGTAGACATGCCTAGACAGCTTTGGAGTATGATGTGCAATGCCTCCTATGAAACCAAAGGTGTTATTTATTTTCACTTTTACACGGCTTTTTTAAGAGGACAAAATGCTAGCCTCTCTAAAGTAAAATGCAGTTTGACTAGAATTATCACCACTATTGCTTTGTAACAGCTTAAAGAGTATTTAGAATGTGAACAGACAGAAAATGGTTAAAAATCAGCAATGATTTTTCATGTGATTTTACATATTTGTTCCAAAATGAAATTATTGGACTAATTTCCAGAAATGCTAAAGCATTTTCAAAGATCAGTGTTTTCCCTGTAACATAATACATCAAAGTCCAACATTACCATTAGTCTTGCCATGCCTGTTGTCACTTACCCAAAAATGTATTTTCAAAGTTAAAAAATTAACTTTCCTACAGAGCATAAGCAGTAAAAGATTTCACTCATCAATTAAGTGTGCTATCACCAATACTATCCTTCCAGTCAGTGAAGAACTGGCAAGAGACAAGGAGTAGCATCTTTAATTAAGGGATGAGAGTACTGGAATGCATACCTTCAGCATAGAAAAAGGGGATTAAATTATGGGCAGATATATTGTAACTGCATCAGTGACTTTATTGGCAGAGCTCCATGACAGCTCTTCAGTTCCACTGCTGTGCTCTTCAGCAGGATTTAAGAAATACCCGGTATTTGGAAAGAAGATAGACTGGAATCCAAATAAAGCTGTCACCCAGCCTGCCTCTGATAATAGAGCTATTGCTTTTCCTTTATTCAAACAAAGAAATCATCTGGGTTTTTTTGCTATTTAGCCTGCAGATATCAAGACATATGGAAAGTCTGTGCACTTGTAATGAAGGAGAAATATGAAATAGCTGACTGCATGTTTCATTTTATGCAATGATACAGTACAGAGGATGTTTGGTTAGGATTGTTTGAAATGATATTTAATGTTAGAGAAAATAGTGAACAGAAGAAAAGAAGAAACAATATTTGCCAATAGAAGATTTGAAGGTTGAGAAAGTTGTTAGTAGTTTGATAGACAGTCTCACTGCTCCTTATGTGTGACTCTGTATGAACCCTGAATCCCTCTAAAAGCAACATCAAAGAGGAAAGGATTCAAAGAATTTCACCACACTATGTTGGGCAACACAAAGTCATACTTAATATATTTAAGGGTCAAAGACTTGAAATTTTTAGAGATTCAGGACTGCCAGAGACCAATACCAACACTTTTTTATTTTTTGTGAAAGATCAAATGTCTCAGGGACTGACCAACTTAAACTTGCCTGTCATCAGTCTTTGGAACTCCTGAACTCCCACTACATGTGGGGGCTTTGCAGGCATTACCCCTTCTTCTTAAAGCTCCTGGCATGAGACTCACTGATGTCCAGCTGGAAATCATTTATTCTCCTTCAGTTCTAATTTTCGTTATAGTTCAAATTTTCAATTATAGTTTCAATACTGTGATATGTGACTAAAGTTTACATAGGTGATTTATGACATTACTGTCAGATTTTACTAGGCCATAGTGTTCTTTATATTCACTGCAAATAATTAGATGTGCTCACAGATGTTGTCTCCACCCTCTTTTTTTTAAATATCTAATCTCTTCCAATCCCTCTTCCAACTTTACTTAGCCTGTAAAAGGGAATAATCATGTACTGTAAATAAAATGAGTGATTGTTGTCTTTGTCAAGAGACGTAGTTCTGATACAACTGTTTTCTGAAACATGTGCACATGTTCTGAAACATGTGTGCACATGCCATTGCCTTGTCCCAAAATGAAGAATACAGAACAGGAAATACTCATTCAACTTCTGTTTCTTTTCCTTACAGTTCCCCTTACCTCTATTATCTTTATGATAATACATCACTGTGCACCTTTTTCAGCAATTTTCATTCCTCCATACATAAGCTTCTGTCTATATTTGTTGCTTCTCCTAACACAGCTTGAGGTGTTATTTCAACTTCTTACTGAAATAATGATTTATTAAAGGCCACATTTTTCTAATGTCAATTTTTTTTTTCAAATTTGCTTGTAAAAACAGAAAAAACACTGTATATTTTCTAGTGACTCACAGTATGACAGGACTCACTAAGGAGATGGTCAGGTTTACCAGCCTAAATTTCAAAGTTTTTTTATATATATATATTGACAGCAGAAGTAGACATCCCATATCCATTTACAGTCAAATGCATCTATCTAATCAGTTAATATATGTTAGTATATGCAATACAGTGGAGGAGAAAATGAAAAAGTAGATAACGTTAGACTTCCATTTGAAAAGAAAATACTATTCAAAACAATATGGGACTGTAGGAATAATGATATCATGAGAGCCACTTTTGAATATGAATTTGAAATATCACACAGTGTGAGAAGACAAATCAAGTAAGATGGCAGGACATGCTTTTCCAAGTCAGGGTCAGAACAGTCATATGTAAATTCAAAAATCAGTCAAAATTACTGTGTGAAAAAAGCTTTTACTCGATAAACAGAAATATCCAGGTGAACTCTTCCAGAACTACAAGTAAATATTACAAAAAGGCACCCAAACAATTTTAAATAATTTTCTGAAATACTTACATACGACATTTCCCCTCTTTCATAGGTTATGGAAGTAAGCAACAGGACAGGATCTGAGCAAATGGTCTGAGAACTGCTGCATGAACACTTCACACTTGGCCACTCACATGTATTTTCTCTTGAGGTTATCTTATTCCCAGCACAAGGACCAGCATTCCAATCTCCAGTAACTTACATATGCTATATTCCACTTTCAAAATGGCATTAAGGAGTCGAACTGTTTAATAAAACAGAAAGTCAATATAACTTGACTATCCTAAATTCCATTAAAAACACGAGCTGCCATCAACTACTCTACATAGCTTTGTACTACAGACTTCAAGGGATAGCCAAATCTTCACAGCTGACACCCTAGTCTATACTGAATCATCACCTATGCATGTGTTTTTAAAGTCAGACTGTAATATTTTTTGGCCTTTATTTGGGTAATGGTCTACCAAGGCTGCATATATAATATACACTTCTCCATGTTATGTATGCGAACAGAGCAAAACTCTGGAACACACAGATACAGGGGGAAAGCATCTGGTTTGCAGTTCATCCAGATCAGCCATGTAGCAGACTATAGAAGAAGCTTACATTGTTAATTACCTTGCCCACCACTCTATTATTCATGGCTCATGAATGTTTCCACCTTGTAGATTTATTTGTGCTTCACGAACAAAACCGACTGCTATGGTGATGTAGGAACACTTTGCTTACATACCGACAAGGTGCCCACTCCAGAACTGCGCAAACATAAACAGAGGCATATGTGCTCCCCTTGGGAAGGTATCCCTTCCCTTTGATTTGGGGAATTAAGCCCTATTTTGTTAGCCCTTAGTTCAGCAAATCCCAGATTTTTTCCAAGTATGCTCTTACCTAGGACAGTGTAAAACAATCCCCAAAGCTAGCTCAGTACCAATCCAGCAATTTCTATCTCCTCTGTGATATATTAAATGAGGACAGTCTCAAGACTGTCACTGTCAGAGCTGTGTTCCATGAAACATTAGAAAAGCATCATTTTAAAAAGCCAGGAGCTGACTGCTCATGAAAAATGTCACTGTTGTTTTGATTTGGGGGAGGATCCCACATTTTAGCATATGAAAGACAGCAATCTGATTCAAAGCTACTTCATACTAGAACAGAACATCTTTTTCAACATTACAGCTTAAATAACAAAGTAAGTGATTGTGGATTTGGTCTGTAGCAAGGGATTATGCAAACTGAAAAGTGGTTTCTTTATCTCAAGCAACTGAGAAAAAGAAAGTATAAGTTGGAAGACTAAAATTATTTGTAGAGCACTGGAGTTGGTAAGTACCTTACCTGACTGAAAGACTTCCAAGCTGTTTGATACTTTCTCATTCTAAATGTGCATCTCTTACAGCTGTTAAGAATCAGTCTTTTCTCTGGGCTAAAATAGCACAGAAAATCCTGGAGCTTGTCAAAATTGTATGAAAACCCGCAGCCCTTGGCATTTCAGGAATCAGTCCTTTTCCATACTAATAGAGACCTTTGAATCATAACTTTCTTGCAAAAGATTATTTACTCCAAATAAGCATTGTGGAGAAGCAGAAAACATAATGATGTTTCCCTTCTCTCTGGTGCTTCATGTGCAATTGCTATGTATGTCCCCAGGATTGGGAAGCGGATTTACTGATTGCATCCTTACAGTGACAGAATGCTTCTTAGTCAGGAAACGTTTAAAGGAATGGGAAAGACTACAAAGCACGTAAACTAATTTTTTTTATAGACATAGCTTTTCTTAGACATAGGCAGAAGTACATCAATATCTGCAGAACATGCTGATGAAAATAAAAACCACTTTGATTTTCTGTCGGATTCCAAATCTAGCCTCAAGACTCACCTAAGGGTTGCATGACTGAGAGACTCAGTACAACTCATTTTAACCAAAGTCCTGAAACAGAAGAAAAACTCTTTCCTCTGGCCATGCTGCCCATAATACACAAGAGGAGGTTGAGCAGAACACCAGAGGAAAATGGTGCCACTGGAATACCGATAGATGATGTTCTCACTGTAATCATAAATTTTTGAAAACTCCATGGTAAAATGATGGCAGGAAGAGAGTTAGACATGAAGCACTACTGAATTCAGTAATTTTCTGGTTCGCTTGCTTTAGAAATATTTCCTAATCCCCAAACCCTAAACCCTTATAAATGAATTCTATGCAACACAGAGAAGAAAGCATTTGAAAAATGGTGATATCTCAAAAAAACGAAAGAGAACAGGCCTATTAAAAAAGAAATAAAATCAAAGAGCTTTGTATTGTCAGAGCTACAGCTCTATGTACTTCACTCCCCCCCAAAAAAAAATACAAAACCAACAAACAAAACCAAACCCCAAATCTATTGAAGCACTCTTTTAAACTCTGCAGCTGAACAAGCAGTTCTGCAGCAAGAGTCATTGGAGATTTTTTAGTGAATATCACAGTGTATTGGGAAAAGACAATAAAGCTTTTGCAGCAAATTTGCACTTGGCCTTTTCCACTTATTTTCCCTGTGCCTTAATTGAGCTTAATAATTTACTGGCATTCACACATCAGGTTTTATACCAAGTAAAATAAAGGTGCCCTGGGTTTATCGACCTTGAAGGCAGTTTCTGTTCATGATTATTGATATTATCCAGAAATGAAACTTAGTGAAAGGACTAGAGGTACAGACAAGAACTGCAAGAACTGTAAGGTGTGGCGTTGCACAGTATGTGTGCCTGCCTCTGAAAGAGCAAAGGAAACTGGGAATAATCTTCCTCCTTTTCATTTTCCTCTTATTCTTCTTTTCCTCTATTTCTGCCAACATATATTCATTCTTAGTGGATGAAACAAAGACAGACTAATGCTTTTCCATTCCTCTCATTAATTCTGTAGTTAACTTCAAATTCAACTCTAAAAGCCCTGTGCTTCAAATGATTTTATGCCACATAGACGTGAACATCACACTTACCTTTTTCTTGAAATGTATCAGTGAGTGCATTGTACTTTCTCTAACAACTGTTTTTGCTGGAAAAAAAATCACTTTTTTGTTACAGGAAAACACACTTTACACATTCAACTCCATCACATCTTCCCCTAAACATACATATACTAGTATATTGCCATTCACTTCAGTGACACTGAGACTGATATACCCTTATCTGAGTGAAAAATGATAGCTCAAATTTTTAGTTAATTTTTGTTATTTATGAAAAACAGCTGTAAAAGGAATGGTTAAGAAAGGAGTGTGCTTCACTGTCTTGTCATTCCAGTGACTTCACAAATCAAATGAAACACTAATGGCCATCTAACATTATCTTTTGCTTGTTGTCTAGTTTAACTATTTGCTTCAGGAATTTCTGCTTTCTAGAGGATGATGACATAATATTTAATCATGTATTTCCAGACAAACAGCTGTAAGAAGATTTTACGCTAATCTCAAAATGATGAGTGTTTTGTTTTAAACAAAAAAGTAACGTTGCAGAAAAAGACATTTTTGTGGCGGCAATTTGGCATTTTTCATTTCAAAATTTAATTTAAAATAAAAAAAAGTTAAAACATTTAAAATAAGAATTGAATTGCCTGAAATTTTGACCAAAAAAAAATTGTTAAGGATTTTCTTTGTGTCATACCATAAATAGTTATTTTGGGATTTCTGTTTCTCTGAAGAAAACCTGAAATATTTAGTAGTAATGTAACCTAAAACTCAGGTTCATTTTGTGTTTTAATTTTTGAATGCAGCAGTTGAAATAAAACAGCTATTATTTGTACAGACTGTGAAGGTTTATTAGCTTTAGGAGACCTTTAACTAGGCTCTTCAAGTACTGGTTGTCCTACCATTCAATATAACACAGAAAGCTAGCCAAAAAGAATTTGGATGTAAGAAAGAGTCAAACAGCTTCCTTTTGAAAATGTAGTTAACAAAATTTAGTATGCCAAACTGGCAACCTGCTCTCTTACTGTGATTCCTGCCAGTTCTAGGGTATGACTGGTACAATATTCAAGCAGATTAAACTGCATTTATTGCTGGAATGCTCTACTGTTTCAGTTCTCAAGCACTGTACAGATGAAATGTGCACTATAAATATGGATTTGTGTGATTACACTTTGAAAACTTTGAGACAAAAATCCTCCCGTTTAGTACCTACAATATTCCAGTGATAAATAATTGTAAGAATAATTTCACTCTCACAGCTGGTACTTCAAGACTTGCTAATTAGAGATGAAGGCAAGCAATTAGACTTTCAGGCATTCTGAAATCACAAAAATCCTGAATGGTGTTGAAGTAATACTTATCATTCCTGGCAGGTATAAAAACACAGCAACAAGTACACTTGTAAGTCAATGGCCAGAAAGCTTAAGCATTGTGGTATAACTATGGAGTTAAGTCTTCTACCCATACAGTGTATGCAAGGCACAGGAGTAAATCCCAGCAGAAGGACCATGGAAGCTATGTCCAAAGGAGTAGAAAAGACATGCCATTTAATGATCCACTGTCATTTGTCAACATATTTTTGTGTTATCACTTCAGATACAGAATTTAACCCAGAAATGTCTATTCACATACAGTCACAACTTCTTCTTTACCCCAAAAAACTATTATATACTGTCCCATGTACATCTATACATGTCCAGATACAGACATACAGACATACACTCACCTATATAAACGATACTATGTTTTGGTGCGTTGCTTTCCCTTATAATCTTCCTTCTGCAACGATTTTCAGTTAACTGATGAAAAGTGCTTTTGAAGAACCAAATACCAATAATGTTGGGGGTTGTGTGGACAGATGGCCTTTTGTATCTTCAAGTGATGATACATCTCGATAATAAAAAGCCTACTCTTGTACAGTACAGACCCAGCCATTAAGAAAGCTTGTAAACTGGTGCCAGAGATTAAATGAAAATTTGCTTTATGTTTCCCACAGGAAGTTACAATGTGGATGGCTCCATAAAACTTACATGTAAAATATGTAAAATTGTAAAATTACTTAATTATGTTACTTGAAATTTTATAAAAATATCAACTGAAGACATGTAGGTATGGCAAATGTCTTTTTTTTTTTTTTTGCCTTTTTTTTTTTCTTTTTTTCCTAGCAAAACTACAAGCAGTAGGAAACAGTACCTTGTGCATAGAAACGAAAACAAAACAGCTGTTGATAGCAATCCCTATTACTCCCCAGTATTGACAGTACGAATGAACAAGAGACCTCACAGCACAGATCTGTCACGTCTGGTTTCATTTTACTCATTAAACAAAAAAATATCAACTGTTGTGTAAATGTGTGACATATTGGTTGAAAATGGCAGCTGAGCTAGTAATTGGCATAGCTGAAGAGGAAAAGACAGGAGTGAAAGTTTTACGTGACCTGGTACTTTTCTTCTTGTGTTTCAAGCACAAAAGAGAGCTCCTTTTGATTTGTGCTTAGTGGAAACTATGGTAGCTAACAGACGTTACGATGCCTGCAGAAAACAACAAATAATGTTCATCAGCCAAGGAAACTGTTATCCTCTGAAATTAAAGAGGATATTGCAGTTGCTCATTTCCTACAACCTCATATTTACTCAAAATCACATCTAATAAATGGGGATAAGCCATACACTTACAGACCACAACAGAGAAAGATATCAGGGTCACTAAAAGCCAAAATGAAGTGTTCCAAACACCCTGTAAACTTATCACATGATTAGGTATACAGAAAAAAGGTAGTATTTTAGATGCCAAATACAAGTAAGGAAATATATTTTCTTGGAAGAATCTATACAAATTTAGTTAGAGAAGTTTTCATGTTATTTTTCTTAGGAAAAGGAGGATCTCCAGCCAAGGAAAAAAAAAAAAAAAAGAAAGAAAGAAAGAAAGAATAAACAGAAATTTAGGAAAGTCAGATTAAAAGGAAAATTATGTGAAAGCATGTTCATTCTTTGCTTTGACTAACTTTAATCAAATGCAAGAAAACCATTAATGGATGTTGAAATGCTAGTCCAAATAAAAAAACTCTAATGTATATTATTAAATAGCAATATTACATCCTTTTTTCAGGTGGTAAAAATGATGATTGTGGTTGTGCTGACATTTGCCATCTGCTGGCTGCCGTACCACATTTACTTCATAGTTACTGGGATCTACCAACAATTGAATCGATGGAAATACATTCAGCAAATCTATTTGGCCAGCTTTTGGCTTGCCATGAGCTCTACAATGTACAATCCCATTATCTACTGTTGTCTCAATAAGAGGTAAGAGTTGGTTATGAAACAGTTGGTATGCATAACTTCAATGAGAATATAAATGGTTTGAATGGGATAAAAGCCAAAAAAAAAAAATTCACTTGAATATTTTTCAGTTAGTGGGAAAGAAAACAAAGCACAAAAAAACTTTCCTTTAAGTTTGTACTTGAAATGAATCACAAAAACCAAATGTCCAGTTCCAGTAGTTACGTTACTCTAATTTCAGAGCAAAATTCAGTACTCAGAAATCAACCCTTTCTGTTTCCATATGCAAAATCTAAAAATCTATAGCAGTTTAGTATTTTTTTCGCTTGCAAAACAATAAAATAAAGAAGTAATTTCAACCATTGGGGATATACAGTGGAATCTGTATGTTCACTAACTAATGGTAGCCACAAATTTGTTTTGCAGTACTGGAAGGATATAATACAAAATGTAGTTTACTATGTATTGTAATACTTCATCATTAGATGTCTACTGAGCTCTGAGATCTCTAACAGGCTACTAAAACAAATATTACTCAATACTGAATTACAGTACTGTTTGATAGCAACACATTTTGTTCTGAATTTCAAAGGTGTTGCTGTTGAGTTTGGTGAGATATATGGCAGTTTGAGACTACTGGATTGCAGGATGAATGGTATTCATTTCAGCTTGTAGGACCAGGATGTAAACAAATGCTATCCTAGCCATATTATTTTTCAGTATTACTGAATATATTACTGAATATATTACAAATCCTGCCAAGCTTTTATTGGTGTAAAAACACCGGATTTTGCCTCCTTGATGAGAATAGCTAATGATGCCTAACATTCATTGTCTTTTAAAATGTCAAGGTAATGATCAATTTTATACAAACTTCTTCCCCTTTTGATGATTACAACTGTTTAAAGAAGATGTAAAGTTTAAGTATGCCAGAACAATACCCTAACTCAAATGGCAAATTTCCCATTAATTTCAACAGAAACTAGAATTCTCTGTGTGTCCAATGTCTTCAGTATCCAAAGCGAGGAAAGATCATGCCTTGTATTATCTCAATTACTACCATAAAATCTCTAAAACATTGCCATTTTCTTCAAAAACTTTTTATGCAGAATCACAAAAGATGTTATTCAGAAAAAATTAATGTCTCATATGGCTTGTATTGACACTCGTACTTTAGTATAACTCGTATTTTAGTACAAAATTAAACATCCGTGTGAAAGAATATAATCAACAAACATTTCATAATTTTGAGACACATTAAAGGTCATCTTGTACAGAATGTAATAGAAGGAGGAAATACTGGTGAAAGTTTTCTTATAATTGAGCTCAAAATTGAAATCAAGAAGCCAGAATGTCTGCTTCCTATTCATGCAGCAGGAAAATACAGCCTGTTGTTGGGAGTCAGATCAACTCATGCAGTATTGTTACCTCTGGTGGATCTAATATGAGACGGAGTTACACCACCTATCCCCAGCCTCATCTTCCAGGCTAATTGGGGTATTACTTATGTATCTAGATAAAGAGGGCATTATTTCAAGATGAAGAAAAAATATGTCCTGAATAAGAAAGAGAAGGTGAGACAAAAAATAATACAGTCTAAAGATATTTAGGTTTTACAGTCTCCTTCACTAAACCCATTTCCATTAGAAGTTCTTTCAGTATTTTTTTCAAGTTCCATAATTCCATCTGAACAGAGAAAACCTAAATATCAAGTTACCTGCTCACTTGTGACAGCTCTGTGACAAACCTGAAACAAACGAAGAGGAAGAAAGTTATTTCTGTGAGATCATTCAACTTTCACCGAAAACAATCTAAATTTTTTATCTGTAGTCATCACTGTGGTAGCTTTGTCATTGCTCTAAAAACCTTACAGGCACAATAAACAACATGGCTGATCATTGAAATAAAAACAAGAGAAGCAAGACAAAGTGAGACAGTCTGATAAATCTTAGGTCTAGGTGAAAAGGTGCTCTTTTGAAGGTTACACATAAATATACAGCAAATTGCTTACCTAAAGTTTAACTTCTATTCTGGAAATGCATACACACAAAAAGTAGCAGTAGTCCTTATAGTAAATCTGTCCCTATGAATTGAAACAACACTATGTGAATATTGCAAGCATTAATGTGCTAAAGCTTCAAAATTCCAATTTGTAAATTGTTCATGTTTGGTTTTCAACTTTCTAGGATCTTCTTTGATTATTACAAATAATTTTCCAAATATGTGGTATGAACAATTAGTTACTATATCATTCCCATTTAAGCACCTCTGTTAGAAAGGGAAACACAGAAGGGATATTGGAATCTGGAAGCTGGGATGGTATTTTACAGAAAAGAACGCTATAAAGTTTCTTGCTGAAAGAAGATGAAAATATAGGTGCAGATTTCTGACAGCTCAAATCAAAACAATTTCTATGAACACAGCCCTGTGAAAGCTGGTGTTTGCTTATTTAGGCACAGGCAAAGGAAGGGAAATTGACTAGAAGGAAAATACCAATGTTAAAATGCAGGGAAAGTATATTGAAAATCCAAACCAGAAATGAGCTGTTACCACTAGCTTCTTTTACCTTACTCAGGCTTTAGTCAAGGAAACTCCCGCTAAGTTCACCACTAAGAGGATTAGGCACAAGACAATTAGCCAAGTTAGTGTCCTGTCAGCACAATATATATTTTCAGATTAATGCCTGTGACTGGCTCACAACACAGGCTTTCACCAAACATCTTTCCTTACAGGTTCCGAGCTGGCTTCAAACAAGCTTTCCGTTGGTGTCCCTTCATCGAGATGTCCAGCTATGACGAGCTAGAGCTCAAAGCAGCTAGATTTCATCCCACCCGGCAAAGTAGCCTGTATGCTGTGTCCAGAATGGAGTCCAGCATGACAGTGGTGTTTGACACTAGCAATGGAGACAACACCCATGCCAGCCGTAAGAAAAGAGCAGCTCCAAAGGACATGAATTTCAATGGCTGTTCACAGAAGAATCCCAAGACTGTCTCCACAGCCTCAAGTCTCATCAGTTCACTGCACACATCAGCAGATGATTATTCCTGAGCATTTCATGGTGACAGCTGCTAGAAGGGCAGCACTGGATAATGCTTTCCTACTTTGAGACTAGATATTCATGTCACAGGAAAGCAAACATAATTCCACTGATGAAACCTAGCTATACATACAGTGAAATTTTTAAACATCATTTTTCTGCTTTGAAGAGAAGGAGAATCTTGAAGGCATATGTATGCATCAGTTTGAAAGCACATGCTTACACACAGCAATGTTGGTAACAATTACCTGAAAAAAGCCAGTGGCATAAAATTCACTGTTTCAGCTGTATCTGACTTGTGGCATACATGTTTCTCTTACCGTAATGTAACAGATTCCTTATTAAAGCTGAAATGCATCACGGTTTCTACTATGAGTTTATTAATCCTACACAAAATTACATGATCTGATAAAATATTTCTTTATAATGAAGATGTAATGAGCCTCAAGCCTATTATTTTTTTTTGTTTTATAATTAAGTTGTATTCCCAGGCACACAGACAAAAGGGCATTCACGTGAATGAAGTTCAGCTCTGTCTGCAACAGGGAAATTTTTCAAATATATATGAAAAATGTTTTTTTTAAAGCAGGAAATCTCTAAGGGACTAAGTTGAATTCTACCCAAGCTTCTATATTAGTGAACATCAGATTCCAGTGGAAGGTGTGCTTCCACGAGGATTCATTGCTTAGATGAACGTCTTGTATCTTAGTACTAAGTTGTTTAAGAACTTTCTCTAATGACCCTAACAGGGCCTTTGTGATTCTCTTTAGAAAGGTCAAAAGATTTTAAACTGGAAATTCACACATAAGAAAAATACCACTGTGGCAATAAGCTCATCTCTGCAGAAGATACAGTAACATATTTCACTATGAAGCACCTCTACCAGGAAAAAAATATTTGGGTTGTTTTTCAAAATTTTCCATGTAAATATATCTTCTGCCTGCATCTAAAAACATTAGGCGTTATTACACACACACTTTCCAACCTGATTTAAGGAAAATCCACTATCACTGTTGCAAATTAAGCTGAATTTACTACGAAAGTGACCAGAGAGCAGCCTGTGTTTCAGATAAATGGCTATGTCAGTTGCATCAATCAGCTGGTTGTTTGAATGCTTGTTCTCAAACAGTTAATCAAAACTGAAGCAAAAGAGTGTCTTCCCAAGATGGCCAGACAGGCACAGAGGAGTGTGTAACTGACTCAACCCAAGACAATATCAAAGCTGAGCAACTAACAAAGAAATTTGAAGAGAGAAAGGCTTGAATTGGCTTTAGCTCACATTCTTTCCCAGCAACTGGGAATGCCCAGCATTGTGAGCATATGATATGAGACTAGTAACAAGAATCATGTTTGTATTGTCATTCATCTGTATAGTCAATTGCTATACTCTGCTAAGTGTAATTTGAATTTGTACCGTGATTTCAGTGCCTTGCTGTATCACTCAGCTATATCAAAATCCTATGTAAGATGAAACGCCCTCAAATAAGTAAATCTAGTATTTAATATTGAACTTTCCATGCATGAAATAACTGAAGAACCTGGTCATATTGTACTCTGATAAAAACGTATCATGATTCCAGACTCACAGCTTTCCTATCCAAGGTCTGATCTTACATCCTCTGAAGCAAAGAGCTCTGTTCATTATGAAGACAGGATGAGAAAGTTGGGGCTGTTCAGCCCAGAGAAGAGAAGGCTGTGTGGAGACCTCATAGCAGCTTTCCAGTATCTGAAGGGGGCCTATAGGGATGCTGAGGAGGGACTCTTCATTAGGGACTGTAGTGATAGGACAAGGAG
>JANRGW010024058.1:0-15175 GCA_024733675.1 Psilopsiagon aymara
TCCAAGCCCCATCCAACCTGGCCTTGAACACTGCCAGGGATGGGGCAGCCACAGCTTCTCTGAGCACCCTGTGCCAGGGCCTGAGCAGCCTCACAGTGAAGAACTTCTGCTTTAGATCTCACCTCAGTCTCCTCTCTGTCAGTTTAAAGCCATTCCCCCTTGGCCTGTCCCTATCGGCCCTGGTCAAAAGGCCCCCTCCAAATTTCTTATAGCCCCTTCAGGCACTGGAATCTGCTCTAAGGTCTCCCCAAGGCCTTCTCCAGGCTGAACAAGCCCAGCTCTCTCAGCCACTCCACATAACAGAGGTGCTACAGCCCTCTGAGCATCTTTGTGGCCTCCTCTGGACTCTGACAGGTCCATGCCCCTATTGTCTCAGAGAGCCCAGAGCTGAACACAGTACTGCAGGTGGGGTCTCATGAGAGCAGAGAAATTTCATGCTCCAGAAGACATTTCTGATCCTGTTTCTCTTACATGCTCCTATTTTTCAGCAATTTCCTCATCTCTTGCTTGATGTTCTTCTCTTTTCCATTTTCCAGCTTCTGAGCTGTGTAACTTACACACTCTGGTTACATTATACAACTTTTTAGACTTTTAATTAAATTAATGGCACCTTTCCAAAACATCAAGAATTGCAATTTTTCAACCTAAGTGGAAAGTCTGCAGGAAGATACCAATTAATTCTTTTGCTCCAGCTCTGCAAATTCCGAGTTTTATGTGAGTCATTACGCAATTCTGTGACATACATTATGCAGGAAGTCACATTACTAAAAATGTTCTTTCTGGAGTTATAAATCTTCAGGTGAAGGCATGGCTCAGTTGAATGCAGTGCAAATTTTTTCCAGCACCTTATGGACCCAGAATTTCATGCTATGTATCTGAGCAATGACATTCACTTTAACAGCTGATACAGTCAAAGCACCATACATCACAAACACCCGTATCAGCCTCAATAAAATAGTGTGGGCACTAAAATGAACCAGTAGCTAAACGTTTTCATTCCAGAATATATTTGTGAAAACAGACTGTCAAACAATCCCACTAACCTATTTTTTAGCCTACAAACATCTCTATTAAATTCACTCTGGTAGAAATAGCTTGTAGGGGTCAAATTGTCTGGATATGTGGACCCATGCTGGTCCATTTTAACACACAAAGGATCTACTGGGCATTTATGAACCAGAAATTCTTGTAAAATCTGTCTGCCAGGGAAAAAGACCTTGATGCTGGCGCTGTTGGAAAGGCTGCACTGAACTGACAGGTTTTGGAAGATGCGTGAAGAGGCCATGTATACACACCATGGATGTGGCTGACATTTCAACTTACAGCCCAAAATATCCATCAGGGAGTACAAAGCAACTATATACCCTCAACTTGACAGAAGGGAGGGGCTGGAATTTGCTTTCCCAATCATTCAGTACTTTGTTTACAACAAGTCTGATGTAACTCCTGTATCTTTATAATAATCATACTGATTTACAGGGATGGTTTAGGCTCTGAGAGACCAGGCACCTGCATGTTATATGCGCACAGTGGATTTTCAGGCTGTGTACATAAAGCCTTTGAAACATGCTCTGAACATCAAAAAATCTGAGCTCTTCATTGGGACAGAGTTTGCATGAAGTTTGCTATCAATAAGGTGGCATATGTAATATGTTTGAACATATGATTTTAATGGCAAGATTTTATTAGCCCAAGGCTAACAGATGTACCCAATTTGAGACATTCTGAAATTTTACCATGTGACAGATGTACTTATTTTTCTATATTTTCATTATACCAGTTCCTGTTCTCGGCTACCCTTGTTTAAAATCAGCATGAGCTTCAGGCTGAGGAAAATGAGAGCAAAATCTGGGTTCTTTTTTTTTTTTTTTTTTTTTTTTTTTTTTTTTTTTTTTAGGAAAAAAAAACCCACCAAATAAACAAATAAGTATTGCAGGAAATTCTCAGAATATGGCCAGTTTATCTTGATCCTTTTTGGTTTATGATCCACTAGTGTTTCAGACCTGCCAGCCTCTGCCAACGAACCAAACCATGATACCCCTCAGCTCTTCTTGCTTTCTTCCCCAAACCAGAGAAGGAAGTCAGGATTCTGAGTGGCTAAACTAAAAAGCCTAAAGTCAGGACACAGCACACTGCAGGCAACAGGCTAAGAATAACAGGACAAACTCACGAGGGGAGAAATAACAATAAAACACAGGAACCCTGGCTCTCCCTCCACAACATTACCTAATTCTAATGTCACGAAGGAGAAAGCAGTACGAACGTGTGTGCAAGAGATAACAGGCTGTCAAAGCACCGCTTCCACTCAGCGCCAGAGAATTAAAGTTTGATTATTCAGTAGAATCCGAGCTGATCTGAGAGTCACACCAGTGTCCAATTCACAGTGCAACTTACCTTCACAAAGAGCTCAATTTCAGGGTCCTTTCCTTCCCCATTAGCAGCAACAGAGTCTGTCATTTTTCACCCCCAAGGCTACCAGCTGATATCCTGCTACCAAGGGGCAAAAGGAGGCTTCAACTGCACAGCAGGTAGGTTTCCCTTCCAAAGAGCTCTCACAAAGCTCTTAAAACATCATTCGTAAGATTAAGGCTCGAAACCAGCGGAGAAAACAAGTTTGTGGCTCATAAATAATTAAAACATAAGAAAAGGCAGGCAGCGGAGCAGCAGTCCCTGTTAGGGCTGTGTAGTTCTTCAGAGCAACAAGTGCTGCTGTGCTCTGGTACAGTATCTCATCTGTCAGAGCAGCAGTTCTCACTGCCTGCCCAAAATAGCCCAGAGCATAAAAAAAGAGGGTGGGGTTAACTCACAGGGGAGGAGACAAGCTCCTGGTACCTACGGCAGGATCGGGCTCTGAGCACGTAATTCTGCTCTTCCTCGTTTTCAGAGTTTCTGTTGTTCCCTCCCTTATTCTAGAGCTGGGAGCACCGGTGACGGGAATTGGGAAGCTCTGCCGCAGGCTGGTTTCACTGCTTTAAGCAGCACTGATGTTTTTTCCTTCTTTTCTAAAGGGTGTCTTGCTTCTAGCTGTTCAAAGTGCTAATACTGCTATTGCTAAGAAAGGTAAGGGAGAAAAAAGCCTAATTTCCTCCCCCTGCGCATTAGCTGTAGAATTGGTCCAGGAGGGTGCTGAAAAGCAGAGCTCTGCCTTGGCTAAAACCCCATGTGTGATACAAAGCGGTACAGAACCCAAAAGTGAATACTCATAGGTGAGAAAAGCACCCATGGTGCCACCACTTTTGAAGGAGTTCAGGTGCAGAGGAGTGGGGTTACACAGGAGAATGAAGAGCTTCAGGGCCCTGGGAAAATAAACTATTTGGGTCCCATAAGCATTTCTCAGTGCTCAGGGTGCTGGCTGTGGAGGGGGACAGGAGTGATGATATGCTGGAGTGGAGTATGAAAGAAAACTTTCAAGGGCCTCAGCCTGCTGTCGACGTACTGTTGTCATCTCTACTCCCTTCCTTCACCCTGCATTCCTTGTGTGACTCAGAGGTCACCTCACAGCAACCCTAAGCCAGAGGTGGCACTCTGTAGAAAGGACTGACACAGCTTAAAGGCATGGAGGAAGGGAGTGCTGGCACAGGAAGGAAGAGCAGGCAAAAGCAAAGGGGTAGGTGGGACCTCCTCATCATTGCCATCAGTGCCTGGGGGGACTCCATCCCCTTTGTCCTCTGCTCCTGTTTGGGGACCACCACAGCTCACTCACAGGCTGTTGGCCACTTGCACTGCCAGCCACGAGCAAGTCTATCTTCCCCTTCTGAGAGAGAGACCTTTTGGGTATGGTTTTGATGTGATCACACAGTTGCCTTTCCTGAAAATGCTTTTAGCTGTGTGCTTTTGTGATGATCTCTAACTCCCTCCCGTGACCCCAGGCATTTGACACAGGTCCAGAGCAGTAGCAGCCAACATCTCCATGGCTTTTGGGGTAAGCTCTGCAGGATTTCCCCACAGCTGTTCCATGGGCAGTCCATGAAGCACTGAAATGGTTAACAAGTAAATCTCATTATGCTGTTGCAACTGTAATTACAACATAATCAACATTATAATTAGTGTAAAAGTGTGCTTATGGTTTTTAGATCTAATTAGCACTCATTCAAGTAACTGGCAGGTTAACTGGAAGAGAATTAAGTGCTATTACTCCTTTGATTTCAAATTTTTACATGCAATTTTTGGAGTAGGCACATTAATTACCAAACATTTATTGTATAATTATTCTTAGGCCTAACGGCAAACTTCCAGGGACATGGGCTAAGTGTACTTACACGTGGCAAAAAGAATCAATGCATTGTAATGATACATTACAGTCATAAAAGTCTGCCAAAAAACTAAGTGTAGTCACCCTATAGCTAAAATGCATCCCTAAATAATGTATTATCAACTATCACAGAATCACAGAGTGGTTTGGGTTGGCAGGGACCTTTAAGATCAACTATAGCTGATCTTCTGGTTTTGCTGAAAAATTTTTTGGTTTCATTTGCACCTCATGTGACGACGTAATTTTCCCTTAATGAGGGATTCTGGAAACAATGGGAATTGAGTCATCTTGACTGAGGTTACCTGTAGCTCCAGCCTCATTGAAAACACTGTTTTGATATGGATAAGTGCTTTGAAAAGCTTAAATCACAGGAGAGTATATGTCAACTCCGGAAGAGAGAATACTGCTAGCTATGAGAACCGTAAGGAGGTTATAGTGCCAATGCTAAACCAAAATGTTTAAATACAATCAGCATTCAAGATATCAGTGCTTATAAGATGTGATTCATATGACCTATTTAGATGCCTATTTTAGAATAAAAATATGAGCCCCAGAAGTGCTTATTTTTTTCCACTGGTGATAAAGGCAGCCTAGGGTAATAAGCTCAGATAAAGACATTATTATGGTCAGACAAATCCTGCAGTAATTATTAAGTAAAAGAAATACGTAGCTTTAGTGTCTGATTTTTATGCACGTGTCCTCTCCCACTTCAGAAGTTGTGCATGCCTTGCACTTCTGAAAGTTAAAGTCTAGAGGTAGCAATTTTGGTAGAGACTTCATGTGTCAAAACATTTAAATCCTTCCTTCCCAATTACTGTCTGGGTTTAGTGGTATATTGTAATCAGTTTGAAAGACAAAGGTTATTGTGCTGAGGCTCACCAAAAGCAGAAGGGAAATTGTGCAAGACAGAGAAAGGAGTTAAGACGCCCTGAAGCCATCTCCATCCTGATCCAGGTATAACCTAGTGCAGGAGCATGCCAGACCTCATCTAATCCCAGTTGCTTCTGGACAGCAGTGCCTCTGGAAGGTCCCTTCCTCATCCACTTTCTCCTTTGAAGCACCACCTTGCACTCATCCCCTGTCCCAGGACTTGATACGAGGTGTTCAGTGGCTACAGAAGCTGCAGTGTGGATACCACACATCTGTTATTCCAGCTGTGCTTTAAGTATCCACAGAAAGAATAACCCAGCCCACCTCAAAAACCTTCTGATTTTCAGAAATTTCCCTATAGAACCCTAGAAGAGACCAAGAAATTGTGTCCTTGCTCATACAAATGCCGTGGGCTTTTGTAAATAAATTCTGAAAGCTGGATTTAAGACAAGGGGGCAGTGAGTAGGAGGAAATATAAATATGTATATATGCACTACTTCAGGAGTCTATTCATGCCTTTACTGCTTTCCTGTCATATAAAACTGACTTATCACTTACATCTGGGTGGAAACTTTTTAACTACAATGGCGGATATTGCCCTCACAGCTCTGTTTGTGTTGTGAAATCATCTCTTCCTTCAGCCAAATTAAGGGGAAGATACTGATAAATAATTAGTACACTCTCATTTTACTGCAAAGAATGGGTTGCTTGGTTTGGCCTATCATTTGCTTCAAAGTCAGATGTAGAAGAGGCTTTGAGTTACGTACAAGAACATTAGACACTGAATTAAGAACTCTTCATAAGCCAAGTCATTATAGTTTAAGGTTTTTGAGATATATAAGCGAATATGAGCATGTCATCCCATTAATAAAAGAAAAGGACAGCTTCAGAAAAGGAACCGTCACATCTCCACATAAGACCTCTATTGTAGGTGAACTCTGATGCGCTATCAGCTTTCATGAGCCTGATCCAAGCTTCACTTCCAGCAAAGATTTGTTCTGAGGGGGTGAATCAGAGGCCAAGCATCCAGAATGTAATTCTATCATGGAGTTCTCCAGCAGACCGCTAAGCTACCAAGAAGGATCATGGCACAGAGCTCCCCTGGTGCTGCCTCCGGCTCATTCTGTGAGCAGGGTATTACAAGTTGTATACGACACAAGTAACATTTTTCACAATGTGAATAAACCTCCATGATAGATGAAAATAAGTAAAGTCTTTGTGCAGCTGCAGTAAATGGTATTTGAGGCTATGATGATAGCTGGGAATTATTTAACTGCTCAGTTGCCCAAAAATATACAACTAAGCAGCAACCAGGTACTAAAGCAGCATGTTTGAACAGGTTATGAAAATACGTCTTCCAGGAACAGACTGAATTACTGGTAATATGCAACTGCAGCTATTGCATTGCTGGTAGCTTCAATATGCTACTTATTTCACAAGATAACAAATGCAAGGAACTAATCCAATAAATTTTATTTCATTTTGAATTACAATGTGTCACTATCAAGATCTTGTTTAATCTTCAGGAAAATCAAAAGGGATTTATCTCAAATATTTGGGCTCAGACTGCATGCTCCCCACCCTAGAGGAACAAGACATGCAAGGATGTACAAAGTCCTTCTCCTCAGCTTCATGCCAAGGCTGAGTAAGCAGGTATTTTCCCTCAATTCCAGAGAAGTACAGTGCCCAAAACCATGATGGTTTGATGGAAGAACTGTGATTCTGTTCTGTCTTATAAATTGTCCCACACTCAAAAGCATGCCACAAAAGACATTAAGTGATACAACAAGCACACAGACTGAATGACCCAAGGTGGGGATGGGATGGCAAAAACTAGGCCAGAAAACTTTGCAATCAATTAACTGGCAAATCTGACCTAGCCCTATCCTCAGATATCATGAATCCATTATAGCTATGAGGTACAGCAGCTCTCCTTCACCTAATTATGAAAATGCAATATTTCAGCTCTAAAGGCTGTTTAATGGAATGTTAGATGACTAGAATCAGCTCAGACAGGATTGTTGCAAAGTAAGTTTTTCTATATAACTATGTTCTCACATGGAGGCAGTAGCAAACTTTGCTGTAAAATTAATAAGCATTAACACCCTCAAGATACAACCACACTGCGGTTCACTGTGAAGAGGGATTTCATTATGGATAATTATCTCAGCAGTCATGTTGAGACAGTCACAGGTAACCATTCATGAGGAAGTGGCACTTAAGAGGTACAAAAACATCTCCTGATGATGCATTCAGTAGAGAGGCTTCTAGAGAGCAATAGTTTATTCCTTTTTTCTTTATTTTGCTATCATTCCCAAACTGCCATTTCAGTTAAAACCAAAAGATATTTCTAAACAGGGCTGAGACCACTCTGGAAAAGGTATTGTAGCGGATACAATGGAGAGCATTACAGATTGTCCCACACTGTGAGCTATATGGACAGTGATGAAAGGAGGAATGCAGATATCCTCAGTCCTTGCTTTTCAAAATAAAACCTCCATATGGTTGAGCATGAAGAAGAAAACCAAATAAGTGTGATATACCTGTTATTATTGACTCACTACTGTCATACAACTACAATGACATTTTACTTACAAGTCTGCAACAGAATAAATAATATATATCCCTGACTTACAAGTGTTCTTAGTGGAAGTTTCTATTTAGATTATGATGATTTCTTTGCACACTTCTTGTCATAAATTAAGTCTAAATTAATTAGGATTTGAAGCATGAACATGCAAACAAGGATTAAATCCCCCCAAGCAAAAGACCAGCACACAGCACACTCTCTGATGCCAATTTATGAATTATTTGCAGCAAGAGTTCAAAATGGCATGTACGACACATGCGGGTCTCAGGATAGGTTTCAATTCCCCCCAGTAGGTAAAGCCCAAACAACACACAATTGCTGCTGATTGTGCTTGATAGATTTGTGTCTCCCTCTGTTGTTTAGCAAACAATTTGGCTGAAAGCAGAAATTACTTTCCATATTCTGAGGCACATTATTTCTAAAAGATGAAGCTTTTAGCGACTCAGTTTGAAGTTCCTTGTGAGTCAGACTAGTTCCCATGGGTTCAAACATTGGCCTCAGTGACATTTAGCTGTGCCAGATGAAGCCATAAAGAACATGTGCGTGGATTATGTGTGTGGATCTGCATAGTGGTACAGGATCCCCTGTGGTGTATGTATTATTTGGCTTAAGAAAGGACCTCCAGCTTTTGGCTCTCTGATAAACCCACTCTTGTTCAGCATGTAATAGCAGGTATCAACATCTTTACATCTCTCCACGGCAGCAAAGTTTAACCTCTGCTTATGTTATGGTCCACGTCCACAATGGAAGTGCCATACACCGTTGTTAATGCAGGTGGATGACCTGGAGCCTTACAGTGAACTGTAGAACTCTTCCATTCTCCTTAGAAAATTGCCCTCATTCATTTTTCATTTCACCTTTTTGTACTTCTGTAATGAGCTTTCCATAAAGTTTGCCAGTGAACAAGCTCACTTTCCTCAGTGCATCACTTCAAGCTGTTATTAAATGAATGGCGTGTTGTTTGGGGTTTTTTTCCTTCTTTCTTCCATATAAGAGTTCAATGTCTTGAAGCACCTGACATTGACTTGGTGGTATCTCATTTCAGTTTTTGTTTGCTGATGGATCATTTTCACTGCAGAGTTAATGCAGACAACCAGGATGAATTGGAGTAATGTGGTTTGTTGAGCACAGAAGTGAACCCCTTGTCTGCAACTACACTCTTGCTTTAGTAGATTTTTCATTGGTGACCACCATGCACAGGTTACGAGGACTAGAGACCACGTCCCACATCCTTAAAGGAAAGATCGCGGTGTCAATTGTTACAGAAGAGCTTAGATTAAGACTGAAAATAAACCTTAGTGTGAAATTCACTCTGAACACAGTCTGAATAGTTATACGGTCTTGTTTGAGCCTGTCAGAGTTGGGAATAGGGGGTGGTTTAACTAGAGAGATGCAGGATTTTTTTTTTGTTTGTTTGTTTCCTCTTAAGAAAAAGATTTTTAAAAAATTTAAAAAATCACTTTTTCCAAAAAATCACAATTTTCACAGAGCATGTAGCAGGTATCACTTTTACAAGGAAGGTGTGGACCCCCGGTTGCCTGGAAGCAACCTCATAGATCACCAAAATGTCCAGTCATCTTAGCAGTCTCACTGCTTTGACCTTGGTGACAACTATGATACAGGTCTGTGGAAAATGGACTAGTTTTTCCTGGGAGACCTACATAGTTCAGAAAGTGATAATTAGATACTATTAGCAACTTCCAGCCATTCCTAGTCAAGCAGCAAGTGATGCCAGACTAACTAAGAAATATATATAACGCTATCTCATGATGTTGAGAGAAAGCCCCTGCAGAGGATGGCACCAATAAGAGACTCTCAGGTTATCTCTTGGCTTCATGTTAACTCAGAAAACTGGCTTTCAGAGAGGAAAAGCAAAGAGTTCAGAAGGGTGAAGTTAGGTGTGCTGTAAAGATTGATTCTTCTCAGCTCTGTATCTCAATTAGGTGGAACCTGGTATGGGAGTTTCTACCACCTCTGCTCATTCTGGGTCTCCTGACAAGGAAAAGATGACTTCAGTCTACAAAACTGCTAAACCATCATCTTCTTTTATCTATTTTGACACAGGAGATCTCTCAATTAAGACAGTACAAGGTAATTGAACTTTCTTATCAAAAGGGAAATGGCTAAGCAGTTATAAGTAATCTTTTCAGAAAATAAAATGTATCAAATCAAAACTGAAGGCAACTTAGCTGGGTCATGTTAATCTTGCAGGATGTTATAAACCTTGCAGTGTATTATCATAAATCAGAAAAAAAACCCAATCCCAAACCAAAACTCTAGCTAAAATGAAAGAGAATCTACCATACAAATTTCATAGTGCAAAGTTTCACAGAAACAAAGAGCCACTGGAAAAAATACATGAGGAAGTAGTTTAATATTGCTAGGGCTGATACTGCCACCCATTTTAAAGACTTCCTAATGCTTTACCCAATTACACCTTGTTTTCAACTCAATGTAACTTTCACCAGAGTTTCAAAGGGGAGCTGTTCAATGTAGCTGTGTCCCTTCTTTATTCATCCCAAACACTTCAGACACCCAAAGGTTTACCTTGCAATGCAATCAACCACTGAAGTCTCAATTTCCCCAAAGCCTACAGTTTAAAACAGAAGACAGGCAGAGTTCGGATGGGAACAGAAAGGCAAGGAAGTGACCAGTTTTCCCCAGAATCAACAGCAAGGCTAAGAACAGACTCCCAAACTCCTCAATGTCAGCTTAGTCAAACCATTGTCAAACAAAACCACATTTGTTTTTCCAAGTGTTCAGAATTCCTTTGTCATGGAGTATGCTCCTCGTACAGGTAATTATGTGAGCACATTTACAATGTTCTTGCGCATAAACCCACAGATATTTGGCAGGCACACTTCCAAAGACATTCCTCCAGCCCACCTGTCATGCTCTGCTCAGAAAATATGGCCTTCAGTTTACGTCTTTTTTGTGTCTTTGAAGCAGAACTTGGTTACTTCCCCTATGAGTCACACAGTCCAGCGTGTGCCCTTACTTGTGGCGATAATTGTTATGGGGAATGAAGCAGCAGAATGCTCCTTGGTCACATATTTGCAGGGGCTTGGAGAACACGGTCTCCTCCCTGGCTGGCAGTCAGGAGGCAATGCCAGGGCAACCCTGCTGCTTGCTGGGCTTTTATACCAGCGCTATTTTTAGCTGTTATCAGCTGCAGCGTGCAAGGCCAATCAGCGCCGGGCGCCTGCAAGAAACTCTGCTCCCGTCCAAACTTCACTCGCCCTGCAACCTCACCGGGAGGAGCCAAATGACACTGAATCTGCTACTCCAAACTGCTGCTGCTCGCTATAGGGGCTCATTAACACACGACGGCATGCCAGTGCACCGGAGTGCATCGATAGGACCATCATGAAGTTACTGATTCAACAGATAAGCACCACATTTGGTGAATACAAGTAGATTTCAAGTGCCTCATAAAGTCCATTAAAGTATACAATCCTGTGGGATGATATATATATGTATATATAAAACAATCTGTGTGGTTTTTACAATGCTGTTCTTTTTTATGTCACCTTGTAACTATGCACTATGTAACTAGAAACCACTTACTGTGTATTATTTACAAATCCATGTGCTCAGCAATGAAAGGGAAGAAAGACTGGTGCCTCTTCAAAACAGGACACAACTAAATTTGTGTAACAAAGTTTTGATACTGGGCTTTCCCCCAGTACATTTATTTAGTGACTTTTCACAGAAACGTGACTCTGTAGTAACTTTAGGCTTAGAGAAATGGATGGTGGGGTTAAGTGGTTTAGACATAGATCTCCAGAGTTTTAATTAAATACATCTTAAAATAAATCCAACAGTGGTACAAATACAGGTGAGCAGAAGTCAGAATCACAGAATGGTTGGAGTTGGAAGGGACCTCTGGAGATCATCTAGTGAAACCCTCCTGCTAAAGCAGGTTCACCTACAGCACATTACAAAGGAACACATCCAGGCAGACTCCACAACTTCACTGCGCAGCCTATTCTAGTGCTCTGCCACCCTCAAAGTTAAGTTTTACCTCAAATTTAGATGTAACTCTCCTTGTTTCAGTTTGTGCCCATTGCCCCTTATTCTGTCACTAGGAACCACTAAGAAGTGTCTGACCCCATCCTCTTGATACCCACCCTTAAAATACTTGTATGCATTGATAAGATCCCCTCTCAGTCATCTCTTCTCCAGGCTAAACAGGCCCAGTTCTCTCAGCCTTTCCTTGTAAGACATGCTCTGGTCCCCTGATCATCTTTGTAGCCCTTCACTGGACCCTCTCCAGTAGGTCCTTGTCTTTCTTGATCTAGGGAGCCCAGACCTGACACAGTACTCCAGATGTGGCCTCACCAGGGCACATCTTCCTAATGCAGCCCAGGATACTACTGGCCTTCTTGGCCACAAGGGCACATTGCTGCTGGCTCATGGACCAACCACTCCCAGGTCCTTCTCCACAGAGAAGTGACCCTGAACTTGCCTTCATTGAAATTCATCAGGCTCCTCTCCACCCAAGTCTCCAACCTGTCCAGGTCTTGCTGAATAGTAGTACAGCCTTCTGGTGCAACAGCCACTCATCCCAGTTTTGCATCATCAGCAAACTTGCTGAGGGTCATCCAGGTCATTGATGGAACAAGACTACCCCCGGCACTGATCCCTGAGGGAACACTGCTACTACAGGCATAAATTAGACTGTGCACTGCTGATCACAACATTGAGCTCTGCCATTCAGCCAGTTCTCAATATGCCTCACTGCCCACTCATCTAATCCACACTTCCTGAGCTTGCCTGTGAGGATGTTATGGAAGATAATGTTGAATGCCTTGTTGAGTCAAGGTAGATAACATGAACTGCTCTTCCCTCACCTACTTAGTCATTCCATCATAGAAAGCTATCAGATTGGTCAAGCAAGATTTTGCCTTGGTGAATTCATGTTGACTACTCCTGATAACTTTTTTTGCCTCTACATCCAGCATGAGCTGTTCCATCACCTTCAAAAGGACGGAGGTGAGGCTGACAGGTCTGTAGCATCCTGCATCCTCCTTCTTGACTCTTTTGAAGACTGCTGTGATACTGGCTGTCCTCCAGTCCTCAGGCACCTCTCCTGTTCTCCATGACCTTTCAAAGGTGATGGAGAATGGCTTAGTGACATCTGCTGGCTCCCTTGACACACATTTGGCCAAACGATCTATAACCCAATCCTCTTCAACCAAGGGAAAGTGATAAAGCGTTGAGACCATTACAAAAACAGTAAAAACTGAACCAAAGGCGGCATTCAGTAATTCTACCTTCTCTGTAAGAGAGGGATTAAATACCTGTAAATTGAGATGCAAATTTTTACTCCTTCCCTTTGCTTCTCAACTAGTCCTCAAGCTACAGTGAGTGTTGAGCTTCAGATTCTGAGATTTCCCAAAGAACAGTAACACAGACAAGTGAACAAACCCATCCAAATGTCAATTAAGGAACCAGAGAGAAGCCCTCTAAAGCTGTTGAACTTTAGACTGATGCCTGGTGTCTGTGACTACTCTTAACACCAATGGGACAGTGGGAATCATGCCCCACTGATGCTCTGCTGGCAGACCAGGGAACCTTACAATTGTGTTAGGAAAACTGTTGCTGAAGGAAAAGAGGTGTTAGGATAAGTGAAAAACTGAAAAGCACCAAGAAATTAATGAAGCTTTCTCTGTCTGACTCTAACGTGTTTATAACAGGACAGTTCACCTCAAATAGAATGATGTGTTTACTTAAACAACTGTAGCTATCTTAAACCAATAGATTATTAGAGAATCTTTATGCTGCTTGTTTAATCTAGCTGTAAAAGTAGAAGCAACCTGAGACAGGATGCAGCTGTGAAAAAAAAGGCACTTTTGTGGAAAGAAGGTACATGTGGAAGTGGATTAATATGACAACTGGCAGAAATGGAGACAAAAAGGAACGGCTGGTTTAGCCCCAAAACATCTCAGGATGTCTAAGCCTGAACTGACTTTAAAAAGTGCTAAATGAAAGAGTGAATGCTAATGGACCATGTTGGCACAAGAACAAGGAGATATTAGCTGCATATGAATAAATGTCATTTGGAAATTAAGGTGTTGAACCATCAGAGCAGTGATGTTCTGAAACACATTCCCAAAATGAATAAAAATGGCCACTTAGTTTTTAGACCAACCTTGATCAGTTTATGAATTATGTATTACACAATGAAGCTGTCTGTTTCATGGAACCTATTTCATATCCCTAAAGGTCACCTCCAATACCATGAAATGTTTTTCACATTACCAGGAACCCCAGAAGAGAGATTTTGGTAAGTGCACAAAGTCCTTCCTGTGCCTCATCTTTACAAAACTATAAGCAGGAAAATTTCTCACAGAAGATGTGTTCTTGATTTTTACCCCATTAACACTCAGATTGCTTTGAGGTTACTATATGGAGGCTGCAACAGAAAATCAATTAACTTGTGAATTGAAACCCTGGTTTCAAACACTTCTTGCCTTATACTGACATCTGACCTGTGCACTAACCACTTCTCATCTGCTCCTGACTGTATCATTTGGACTTCACAAAAGTCACTGATGGCTTACGTTATCAGAGGTGTGCCAACAGTGTAAAGTCAATCATAACTGTATTATTAATTGACATGGAAAGATTACCTAGAGATCAAAATATAAAAATCACACCTTTAGACAACAAATCAATGACTCATTTTGAAGTGACATGACACCTATTATTTTTTTTCCCACAGAAGGTAGTTTCATAGAGGTTCATAACATCTGCCATTAGACAGCTGTGAATATTTTAAGAGTTGCCACTGATACAGGAAAAATATTCAGGATTCCTTTTCAGCCACAACCACAGTGTATGAGAGGGCATAAATATGAAAAATATTTCTAAATGGACCATTAAATACAGTTGCAGGACAGTGGAAATCTTCCTTCCAATACAGGGTCTTACGACCCAAAGAAACAAAGCAAATTTTCTTTTCACAATTAAAATCTTAGGCTGTGTTGGAACTGGTAGCTGGGAATGCAAATCTAGTATATTAAGTTGGCTTTTCTCTTTTGGTGTCTAAAATAAAAACTAACTATAAAATAAATACAGTTGAAAGAAACATATAAAGGGGGTGCTGTTAAGAAAGGGATAAAGGATGACTTAAGTTAGAGTGCTGGTTCTCAGTCTTGGAAAGATGCTCAAATGTATTAGATTATTTTTTCTGAGTAAACTAGTGAACAGCCCAAGTGCCCAACACTGCAATGTTTGTTCTCTATTGCACTTCAGTTGTTGCTGAGTGTGGACACTGAGAGAAAAAAAAAAATTAAACAGCCCAGAAAAAGAAAAAAAAAAAATTAGTCCGAAGTTTATTTCCAGATACTCATTACCAGAATTAACTTCTAGTCTAGTCTAGGAATCATAGAATAGTTAGGGTTGGAAAGGACCTTAAGATCATCTAGTTCCAACCCCCCTGCCATGGGCAGGGACAC
>JANRGW010024061.1:0-13202 GCA_024733675.1 Psilopsiagon aymara
CCAGGGATGGAGCATTCACAACTTCCCTGGGCAGCCCATTCCAGTGCCTCACCACCCTTACAGTAAAGAACTTCCTCTTTCTATCCAATCTAAACTTCCCCTGTTCAAATTTGAACCCGTTACTCCTTGCCTATCACAGCAGTCCCTAATGAAGAGTCCCTCCCCATTCCACCCATTGCATGCTTGTGAGGAAGGCAAATCAGGCTGCTTCATGGACGCATTTTTCATTACCATTATTCAGCTCCTTTGGGCTAAAAAAAGACCTTTTTCCTGATTCTGTTTCCATGCCATGCTGCAGTGAGGTAGGTTCTGGCGGGCAGGTGGCACAGTGAACACTTGTTTCATCTCCTGTTTAATCTCAGTTTTGTAATAAAACTTCTCTCAGCAGCCACAGTTCAATAAGCTCCAAAGTTCCCTGCGTGGTTCAGTGGGAACATGGGGATTTGAGGCAGGGACGAGGAGAGGGCTGCAGGGCACAGCTCTGCGTGGGGATCATTCAGCACTGCTCAGGTTGTCAAGGTGAGGGAAAAAAAGTACATTGAAAATATGCATCCAGATCCCAACAGCTTTTCAGTTCCCCAAAGAACTGCTCCCTGACTGTAGCTGGAGTTTAGAACATCTCTGAAGTGGTGGGAGAACACTGAACAAGTCTGAGGAGCTGGAAAGTTCCATAGCTCCTGGTAAAACACTCTCAACGCAACTCATTTTTGGTTGAAGGGAAAGGCATCAATTGTTTACTCTTAGTCTTGAGAATTCAGTGAAAACTGGCCAGCTGGGCTAGCTCGGAGGTACCAGCGTCCGTTCAGAGCTACTGAGCAGATAAACACAAACTTCCTGCTTCTTTTTGTCCTTCAAAGTAACAGCTTCCCACACCAAGATGCCTTTTGGTGCTGCTCTCAATTTGGCCAGGACTGATTAATTCCAAAAAGAAAAGAAAAATCAGAAATAAGGGGTGGGGAAAAGCAGAAAAGCAATCAGGAGCTCAGCAGCACAGTTGTACTGGAAGCGAGGGAGCTATTTTGGAAGGCAAAGCTACGTTTTGATGACCAAGTTCCCACCTGCTGAAGGCTTCCTATGGAACTGGAGGTTTCAGGTGAAATTTCTAACCAAAGAGGAGACCAAATTCAAAACCCAGCCCTCTGAGGGAGCTCTGCAGTGGGAGACCTACTCTGGAACAGGAACGGGAGCTCTCATGGCCCACAGTCCACCCTACAGCAGCCTGGAGTCCAGGCATGCCTTCCCTCTGCTCCAGGAGATTCGGCCACAAGTAAAACAGCTCAAGAAAGGAGAGATTAAGCTGAAATTCTTCTTCCTTATACAGACAGCAGATGGTGGATAGAGCACTAGCTTAGGCAATGGGATGTCTCAATCCGATCTTCCGGATTCAGAGCCTCAGATTGTTCCAAAGGAGCTACGCTGTGCAATGCCTTAGTGCGCACCCACTTCTGTAGATCTTGCCATGTCCTGTACCCCAGGAGCTTGCAGCAGAGAGGGGGTACATCCAGCTAAACACCTCCTCGACTCAGCACTTCAGAAAACCCCAGAAATAATCCAGTTTTACTTAGTTTTGTATAAGGCAGGAGAGATGCATGCAAGTGGGAGCAAAGGCAGAGAAATGCTTCCTAGAAGGTAATGCAGTAGCAGCACAGTTGTTCCACTGGACAAACTGCTTCCCTTTACTTACATGACCACTTCTGTCCCCCCCTTTTAAGACTCTAAAAACTGAAAGTTGATTTTGTCCTGTTGAATTGCACAATTCCCCAGGACGCTGTGATACACCATGCTAACGGAGGGGAGGAATATGTTGCATCACACTGAGTAACAGGAGATGTTGAAAATCATTATTTAGGTGGCGAGGATCTCTTGTAAAATGGAAATGGTAATCTATAGTTTACTGAGAACTGAACTAAAGGTTTAATTCATTCTGCTTGTACTGCAAGACTCCGTGAAGATTTCCTGATGCTTTCCCCTTCCCTATGTGCAAAGAAAGACCACTGACAAACTCTTGCTCACTCATAGGGGAGGCAGAGAGCACGGGTGCAGCAGAATGGTGCCTTTAGTGCCTTTTTCAGGAAACAATTCTAAGCTTTCCAAGACAGGGAGTAGCCATGGCAGGGGGGTTGGAACTAAATGATCTCAAGGTCCTTTCCAACCCTAACTATTCTATGATTCTATTCTATGATTTTAAGACATATGGGTTTTAATGAATTAATGTACCAGCGGAGCAGGGCTGGTTCCAGTGGCTGTGTATGACCTGCTGAACAATGGCCTCTGTGAATGGGAAAGTCAGGATTGTTTCATGTTGCTTCACTCATGGCAGCCTGAGGCTGGACCCACAGTGCTTGCAGGAGGAGAGGAGCCCTCTTATAGAAAAGGCCTGGAAGTGGATGAACTAGACAGAAACAGAAACAAAAATAAACCCTGACCATAGCTTTGCATGAAACAGAAGTATCTGCTACTCTTAAGATTCTGTTTCTCCTTATTTCACTTCCAGTTTTCCTTGTGTAGTTAGTACTTTTCAAGAAGAGACTGAAGCAACACCTAATTTCACTATTGACACATTTATCCATGAGAATCTGGAAGGCACCATGGCAAAGCAGTGTTACGCCTTAGCAAAAGCAGGTGCAAATGCTCACACCAGGCCTCTCTGTTGGCTCCCAGGAAGAAGCCACCTTACTGTAAGGATTTAGGTGTTGTATAAAGTCACTGCATGGAGAAAAAGGGTGCTGCTACCTCAGACCTGTGCCATACAGCCACGTCAAGCTCTTATCTAAAACGAGTGAGGGATTTTGCTTCCTCCTGTCCCATTTCTCACCATACCCATCACAAAGGTTGTTCCAGAAGTTTGTTGTATCTGAATTCCCTGAATGGTTTCCTAGCTTTTTGGCAGTTTTTAGTGTGATGTGCATCTGGCTGCTGGCCCCTTTCTCCTTTTCCTAGAGGAGAAGCAGTAGGAGCATGCCATGTCCTGAAGATAGTCAGGCACATCCTGAGACCCCCACCTGCAGGAACTTCAGACCAAGGTTGAAGTTAGTGAAAACTAGTGGAAATGGGCAAATAAAAGCATGATCTCAACCTGGAAGAATATGTGCAATTCAAGGAAAGGTGCATTATTTTCCCTGGCTGCTTTACAATAAAAGGCACTTGGAGTAAAACAATAAAAGACAGATGATGCTCTTCTATTCAGTATGAAAAAGGTGTTCTTATGAAAAAGGCAGTGTGAGGTTCCTATTGCCTGACCTTGCTTGTGACCTTTGTGGAAGGTTCCTGAATTGAGACATTATGAAAGACAGGCAGATGAGCAGTGAAAAGGAGGTGATATGTGGCATGTCGACAGAGCTCTGCTTCTGCCTTCCGAAAGGTAAAGCTTCTTCCATGTAATGTTTGGAAGAAGCTGAAAGTTCAAAGATCACTGTCACATCCTTCAGTCCTCTGGCTAGAGCTCGGATTTTGTGATAGGTAAAACCACTGCTCTGCAAAGAAAAACAGAACACTTGCACTCTTCACAAAGAGGCCAAAAATTACACCACAGCTTTTCTTCCCTAGGAAGCATTGTGCATTCTAAGAATGTTATTTAGCCAAATTATTAGAAGGGAGCTAAAATGGAGGTAGTAAGCACAAGCAGAGTGCTTTTATTAGACTGAAATCGAGACTTTCCAAGTCTGTTCCCTGTGTGCCATTAGTCTGCCAGCCAACAAACCACCTGCAGAGGTTAAGGTGGTTTTTGTGCAACAATCCCTTTGTAGCTATATATAAATCATGGGGTAATTAACACTGAAGAGAGCCTAACATCGTGCTGTGACTACGAGAGTGCCTGATACACAACACAGGAGCAGTCCAAAATGCCAATGAGGAGGGTGAAGGCGCAGGAAGCTGAGGAGCAAATTCAGCTTGTCAGCAGAACTCTGAACCAACCATTTCCTTCTTAGGGAAAACCCGAAATATCATGGAGGGCAAAACAGCACTGGGAAGCTGCTGGGTTTGCTCAGTGCTGCCAGTTCTGCAATGCTACCATGGAGTTTGTGAAATCTCAACTGCAGTTTGTTTCTGAATATCCCAGCTGCTGGAGGACTGAAGCCTGATGAGAATCTCTGCTTTCATTTGAAGTTCTCTAGCGTGGCTCGTCACAGGGGGAAGCATAAGGCGGCAATCTAGCAGCTCAGCCATTGGGATGCTACACATGCAAATGATTATTGAAGGTTCCATGCAAAGTTCACATCTGTGCTGTGTCTGGCAGTAAATTCTGCTGACTCCCAATGAAAAGTACTGCATCACGGTGAAACTGCAAACTAAGCCTCATGCTGAAATTGCCCGAGTCAACTCCCAAAATTATCACAAGAAGTCCCAAGAGAGCCATCTGCATCCTTAGCAACCATCTACGTTTCTAGGGTGCAAAGAGTGAACTTGCAGCCAGTCCCAGCCCACCTGCCCGTCCCTGCTTTTTCTGCTTATGCGGAAAAACCACTCTTGTATAAATTCTGTTGTCAGTTCAGTGCTGGAAAGCAGGAGCAGTCACAGCTTTCTTCTACATCCCAACCCATTCTGGCCAGTAAGAGAAAGGAGCTCTCACATGCTGCAGCTGCATGCAACAGGGACGTACACTTTTGAACTCATTAACCGCTTTGTTATCACATCTCACACCAAGCATAGGAGACTCTTTTGGTTAGAGGTTTCTGTTGCAACACTGCAGACACACAAAGCAGTGGCTGCTACCCCACTTTAGTTTGCTGTTTATTTCAGGATAGCTCGAGTGCGGCAGAAAAAGCGATACACTTCCTAAAAACTCTTGGTATCATGTGAATACATTCATAGAGATGCTGGGAACATTTTAAGTATGCTGAGAAAGAAAACAAAACACCAGAAAGTGATTCAATTACAGTGAAAACCCAGGACATGGTAGCGAACATCCAGCCCACTCAAATGTACTTTGAGATTATAAATCATGTTTGACTGTTGGCTATTAGATCTGTTTGCTGCTCAACAGTAAATACTAAGCCCTTGACAGAGCTCTTGACAAGGAGACCAGCAGATCAAGAGATCAGCATCTAGAAACTCTCGTTTTAAGCAGTGCCAGTACACAGCGGTACAGTGCAGCGATGTAGTTCATTGATATAACGCAGTCGGTAGAACTTACTTTCAATTCAGGACTGAGATATCAAGAGTGATGCAATTATGGACAGAAAGGATTCCTTTCTGACAGCTGAGAAGGTGTTGGCAGGATGATGCTTGTTCCAAACTCACTTTCCCCAGTTCTCTCTAAACCTTCTCCTCACACCAGTACTTTGTTAATGTTTGAGCCTGGAAAAAGGCATCCTCAGCTTCTGTTTTACTAAAATTGGCAGCAGTTTCCCATAACGACACAGATGAGCTTGATGCAAAATATGGTTGATTTTCCAAAAATTACAAAGTTATCCCTAACGCATTTGGTTTCATTTTCTTTTTTTTTTTCTCTTGAAGATCTCTACAAAGACTTTATTTGGGCGAGTTCACAACATTTATCATTTGCAGTCCAAAACCCATTGTGCTAATACTCCTGATAAAAGCCTTGGGCAAATACCATTAAGAACAAAGACAATTAATGTGCTTTCAGAGCTCAGTGCTTTCAGACTTGAATGTTTTTGGAATACTTTTGAATATTTACAGGTAACACATTTCAACTAATTCCTGAATGAAGGCTCTCCATGCTGATATGGTAGCTGTGATGTAACTGCTGGTGCTCGTACCACTACTGCCTACAGCCAGGCCCACCTTAGATGTGCAGACCAGTCAACATGCAGATTTTGATACTATCTGTACCATTGTGGGACTCAGCACCATCCTGCCATGCACCAAACAATGCACCCAGTGTCTGCTGAATAGTTTTTCTTTCCCAGCCCTATTTCTCCATCAGGGTGATGATACTGCCATGCTGTATCCTGGGGTTACTCTCCCTGTGTGCCACTGAGGACCTAGTTCCTTGCAAAGAGCAAGCGAGCGGGCTTTGCTGCTGCAGGTGCTTGGAAAGAGAAACTATTTTGCTGACTGCAGCTCTCCTGAGCAGTGCAGAAGCTGAGGTGGAGCTGCAGTGGCACTTACCAAACAGGACCTACGGCTTCAGGTGCAAAGCACTTCCCTGGGGGAGATGCTAAGCTGCTGACAGGCCAGCTTATCCTGCAGGAGCAGGTAGAGTTACAAATTGTGGTATGGAAACGACCTCTAAAAAGGGTTCTCGGTCCCAGGATGGTGTCACAACAGAGGAGCTTGCAGTTCCCTCAGTACCACTGCAATGACTTCATCAATTCGTGTCACTTTCTGAATATTAGCAGTTGGACATGCAAGGATGCACAGTTTAGCACACACACAAACCTGGATATTTTCCCTCAATTCAGTCCACTGTAATAGCTATTACCAAAACCATATCTCAGCAAGCACTAAAGCATTTTAGTCTTTCCTACTTGATATTATTGCAGCAGTACCCTCCTAACTTCCAACCATAGGTGATTGCTCTTCAAAAAGCTTTGCAATGCTCCCTCAGCACAAGGCGCAGAGAAGCCATGTGCTGTAAGGCTGATTCTCAGCTAAAGGCTTGGCACAAGGTTACTCAGCTTTGTGCCACCAGGTTTAAGAAGAAGCTGTCACCTCCCAGCTGTCTGCGTACTGAACTTTCTACCCCCTGGGCAGGGAACTGACACCATCAGCCTTGGAAACCAAAATCCTCAGAGCCTCTCCCTCATGGCTGCAGTGAATGATCTCTCCCACAATTAACTTCTGATGTTTACCTGCGTGATTGCCTATGGAGAAACTTCTGCCAGATGGAATGACACAGTCCCAAGGCACCTATCTCTGTAGAAAAGCATTTCTGTGAGGGAGCAGCAGTGTTAAGCCCCAGAGGAAGAAAGAAATGGAAAGAAGAAAGCATATCCCAGTGTGCTTACTGTCAGCACCTCTGCTTGCAGTCTTCCATGCCTCCTTTCAAGGAAAAGCTATTCTGGTTAAACAAGAGTATAACATTTGTGGGTTTCAGTCATATACTCCCTTTCACATTCCTTTCACCTCTGGAGGAACAGTGCTGCTCATTGCACTTGAGGGAAGCAACCTTTGTAAATGAGAAGAGGAGAAGTGATGCTGCCTTTGCTTTAGCTGTGATTTCCCCATGGAAGAATCTTAGGACAATACAAATCTGCCTGCAACACTGAAATCCCTTTGTCAAGAGCTTGCTTACAAGTGATTATAGGTCTGTTGGACAATGCAGATGAACTAATCTTTTTAATTCAAATAACAATGTGTAAATCCTCTTTCACAACCGCACACGCTTTGACTAAGCGGAATCACTTTCTTGGCAATGAAACAAATGAGTGGTGGTGATTCAAATCACCTCTTCCAAGTGACTACCTTGTTTTTGCTGTAAGCAAATGATGTTTACACATTTAATAAATATATTTATTACCTAACTAAAGCATTTTTCTAATTTCTAATAAAATAAATAGTTTTTACTACTCATTAGTTCCAATCCCCATGGAGTCCCAGCTGAGAGGTGTCCAAGATCGCAGTTTTAACTGCCTAATGGTAAATGAAAAACAGAATAAAGGCAAGACAGCTTAGCAAGGGTAGATGGCTGTTCAGCGTGATACAACCCTGCTGTCTTGATTGTCCTGACAAAGAAAATATGTGTCTGTTATGGTGCTATACAGGAAATCCTTGAGAAACTAGAGAAGAAAAACAGAACCGGACTGAACAGATACACCAGAACAGACACTATTCTGGATGAGACATTGGTGACTTGTGCTGAAATGGAAGTGCCTGAGCTGGAGGAAGGAATGGAGAGGTGGTCTCAGGGTTAATTTCATTCAATATATTCATTGGAGATACTGGCATAAAGACACAAAGAATGGGCTGGAAAAAGCTGTTGTTGAAACAAATAGGTAGGATGAAATGTTGTACAGGAGGATTCTGATAACCTTCAAGCCTGGAGTAACAGAAAGCACATAAAATTCAAATTTCAAAGTGAGAGTAAGAATCAGCAGCAAAAAGGTCCAATACCTTCTGGGACCTCAGCAAGTAAAATTGCAGGAGAGGAGAAAACTGAGGTACATCAATAGATCACAGCTCACTTCGGTGCCACTGGTTTGATTTGATAGTGGAAGAAGGCAAATACAATCCTCTGATGGACCGGAAGTGTTTTTTAGGCAGCAGACGTTAATGGCATGGTATGAAGCACCAGACAGCTTTCTCTGGAACAGAGTATCATCCTTGTCCAGCAGGGACTTATTCAGCCTTGAACAGGTACTATAAGAACACAAGGGAATTGATGGAATGAAGAACGAGTACCTCAGGAAAGGGCAAAGGAGGTTTGTTTGGATTCAAGGAGAGGTTGAGAGAGGATATAGATGTACAACACATGGAAAAAGAACAAAAAAAGCTGTTGCAATAAAAGGGAAATATTTATGTGAGAAAACTGAGGCCTCAATGATTTATGGCTGCATTGTGGTTGGGAATTAAGCAGCAACGTTGCAGGGTAAGTGACCATAGCAGCTTCAACTTATCTATTCCTGGGGCTGTCAACTGAGTTTCCTCTCCCTCCTTCCTGTAGCCTGTGAGGTGCCAGTTGCAGATGCTAGCTGGACCACAGGCAGATCTGCTGCTTGGGAGGCTGAGGCAGTCCTGGTTTAGGCTGCAGATGCTGTGTTTCCTGAGATAGGGCTTACGTATTCTTCAGGAACACACAGTGAGGACAATAAAGCAAATTTGAGATGGATCCCCCCAAAATGAAGAAAGAGTAAATGAGTACAAAGTCCTTTTTAGACCTGTCCAGAGCCAAACCCCTTTACAGGGATCAGCCTCAGGGACAAAACCCAGATGAATCTAACAAGCAGGAACTGATGTGTCCATAAGAGGAGATTTCAGCTCTCCTTTAGATGCAGCTGCAGTGGCTCCATTTTTAGCAAGCTTGAGTCTTACTCATGTTAGCAGGCAGCAGGTGAAGCAAAACTCTTGGGTAAGGCACTGCCTGTTTGCACTTTGCATACGTATGTGCACACAAGGGCACAGAATGAACAGTGAGAACAGTACTTCCATCCCCTGCTTGGTGGAAAGCCTGTGATCTAGGAATGAGCAAGTGCTATTACAGATTTCACATTCAAACAAGTATCTTTCTGTGTACCTTAAAGGGCTAAAATATTCACATAGTTATGATAAGTAAAATCTGGCTTTTGCATTTCTAAATTCACGGAAGTAAGGAAGTAGGAAGGCAAAAAGATGGAGCAGAGAATCTGTCAATGGGCAGTGGGGAGCAGCAGTAACCTGTTCCCTTTGCATTAGCCCAGTAAAAATGCTGGTGCACATCCTGGAGGCAAGCCTGCTTGCAGAGCTCCAAGAAGATTGCACTGCTGCGCTACCCAGGGCAGCTTACAAAGGATCCTATAACTCTGATGTGCTGCAAGTGAGTTTTAGCCTTTACTAAACAAAGAGAGATGTTGAACAGAAATGGCAGAGTAACCTTACAGTGTGCTCATGCTCCCGCATGTTGCTTGTGGCAGTGTGCCTGACTGCTGGGCTCATACAAGCCCATATGATATTTCATCTCCCTCTGGGAAGCATTTCTGGAACAAGGAAGCTGTGCACACAGGTATGGGATGTAGCGAATTGCATCTGGAAATACACCATCCAAATGTCTGGGCTATGAGATGGTTGTGGAGAATGTGACTAGAGTGGTTTCTGCCAGGCAGAGGAAGCAATGTGTGAGGGTGTTTTACAGCAGCAATGCCTTCTGCCATTGGGATGTCCTTAAAGAAAGAAAAAGGGAGAGGGGGGAACTGACATGGCCACTGCCAGGATATTATCAAGGACCTTTCCTACTTTGCTCTATGGATGGTAAATCCTTGCTCCTCATTTGTTTCACAGCAGGATCTCTCACCGGGATGTGTGTAACCTGCCCTTGGAAACATTAGGAAAACTGACATTTGGTTTTGAGATCCTGTTTCTTAAGGGTTGATCAGATGCATCAGATGAGCATATGTCATCTTACTGTTTTCCTGCAGTGGCAACAGTGGATCCACGGCACTGTTTCTGTACACTTTTATCTACATTATTATCTTGTCTGGCTCTGCAGTGCAGGCACTTTGCTGGTAGAGGCATTTGTCTGTGTCTCTTGTGAGCCATTATCCTACTGTCTTTCCTTTCTCCACCTGCTTGTGATAACAGTGTCCATTAGGGAAGAAGGAATTACTGCTTTCAAGAACAGGAGCACTGGAAATGTTACTACAACCTGCAGGTTTGCAAAGATGTTCTGCAGAGATTGATCCTGGCTCGTGAAGCAGCCCAGGGCTGCCAATCTCCACAGAAGCCCTAGGGCCTGGGTGAGCAGCACTGAGGCTGCCATCAGCCACTACCATTCGTCCCCAGAGCATGATCTATTCCTCTTAGCCCCAGCAATAAGGAAGCAAAGCCAGAAGCAAAAGTGTCCAACCACTGCTTGACAGAGGATGCTTCTTAAGTCCCAAAACTCAAACAGCTCTTTCCTTCACAGTCATGGTGGGAAGCAATAAACTAGTGCATTTATTAAATGATAACTGCTTAGGGGACAGTGGATGGATGTATAAACTGTATTCAGTTCATATATAAGCACTTATATTGTACATAAACTGCTTGAGGGAAGGAACATACTCATTCCCTTTATGATTACACAGTCCATGATTTTACCATAATGCTCTAACATAAAGCCCAGATAACATTCCCCACTACATTTTCAGTAACATCATCACTATGTACTGGTTAACTGGGGCTTTCAAAGTAAAAATGGCTTGTCCTAATCCTGTTGTGAGCCAGTGGGAGGACCAGGAACACAGAAATCCTCTCCCAGTGCCACACTCGGAGCATGTCGCAACTTTACTCCCTTCCCTTTCTGGGCTCCCACTATTTCCTCAGGAGCACTGGCTGTGCTGTGGCTCTGATTTACCATTGCTGCAGTGCAATCTGGAAGCTGGGAAATGACGAAAGAAGTACACGACTAATTGTTTTTCTTCTCATTACTCGGATGTTTTTGTCTGAGATGCACTGGGGTGTGCTCTGATAGATCATGTGGACAGGGACAAGCCTGACGCATGGACTAGTGTGAGGGGGAGGGACTGCAGCCCTAGAGCACAGCAGAGAAACAGGGCCCTGGGAAGAGATAAGAGCCCTGGCTTTGGGGCAGCAAACACCTCCCAGCTCCATAACCTTGCCTGTCTGGTGTGGCTGGCTGGAAACCATGGATCACCTTGGCTGGCTCCAGTTGCCATATGGGATCACAGAACAGGACAGGATGCAAAAGGACCCAAAAGCACAAGCAAATCCCATGTGTTGCACAGGAGATGGGGTGGTGAATGCCAAAGCAAGGGAAGCAGCCCTCATGGGCAAGCACCTCAGAAATACATGCTTCCAATTTCCTGCATATACCACATCCACATTCCTAAGCTCTCCACACGCCTCCTTTCTTGCATCCTCCCATTAAAATCCCCACCAGTGACAGGGTGGCTGTGCCACTTCCCTGGGGGTCAATGTTCATCCTCCTCTTCTCCACCTGCACCTCCACAGCAGGTCACTGCCTTACTGAGAGTCCCGTGGCACTGAGATGGCTCTGACCACCCATTTTAGAAAACATATGGTAAGAGGAGCTGTTGTCCTTGAGAGCTACTAATACATCTCTGCTCTGCAAAGAACCCACGCCCAAAGCTAAATGTGACTTCCCCCAAAAGACAGCAAGTGCTGCTTTCCACACAGCAAAATGTGCAACCCACTTCACTGTTTCAGGATTAAAATCCAAACTTGGTTTAATAAAAACTCTGACAGATTTTGACTTTGGAGGAACCTCATCTCTACCTGTGTCCTTAGCCCTGTCCCAGTGACCATTGCTCTGGGAAACATCTAAATCCATTGGGATTTTCCAGTTTGTTCCATATGACTGACAGTAGGTGTCTTGTAAACCTGCAAACTTAGGGCACAAATGAGCTCAACTCTTTATCTTTCTCTCTTTAGTGCAGGGAGTTTACCCTCCACACTGGCTACGAGGCGCTTGTACAGCGGCTGTTGGATGGGAGGAAGATGTGCAAAGATGTGGAGGACTTGCTCAAGCAGAGGTAAGAGAATCAGAGTGAAAAAAGCCTGAACAGCCTCTGTTTTCTGTCCTGTTTGGCATCTGGAAAGGAACAGCAGGCTGGTTCTGAACTTGGTAAAGACACTAGTTTACACAGGACAGCCTGAGTGATTTGAGTGCGAGCCAAACAGGAATCCCAGAGACTTAAGAAGGCTGAAAAAGCAAGAAACCCAGAGCTCCTTCAAGACCTGGGTCTTACCAGTCCAGAATCACACAGTAGCACACACGTCCCCAAGTAGCACTACTGAGTTTCCCCTTTTGCAGGGAGCAAATCACTTGCGCATTTTTCTTTCTCTTTGAACTCACTGTTGCCACAGTCACTGTTTCAATTTTCTGGAGCTACCAAAAAAGGCCCATTTTTCAAATACAAACCTATATAAGATGCTAACAGAAGCTTTTCCCAAGACAGCCTGCATCGTTCACCAATGTTACCAGACTGAATAATAACCTTGGCCGTCCTTTACATGCTGCTTGGGTGCCTTCCAACAGCTGCTGTATGCTGCTGACACTTCTGTGGGTGAGAAAATACGCATTACACAGCTGCTCTGACTCCTTTGCCATTCATTTTTGTACTTCTTACTTGAAAGTAAACCTGAAATGTGGTTCTGTTTTAAGTGGCTGGGTTTTAACAGTTCTAACACATAGCATGAGGCACATACATGCTCATGCATGACCTGGAGGAAGACCACGCCATACATACTATGTATTCAGCAGGTAGTCCTAGAGAGGTTCATTTCAGAACTGTCTCCTTGCAGGTTCTGCCCAGGCTTCCTCAGTCACAGCCTGCTTTTCCTGCCCAGGGCTGGCCCCATCTGGTTTTCTGAAGGCTACTTTCCAAACACAGGGGCTTTCAAAGGCATGTGACTGTCAAACTGAAAGCTGGCTATTTCATAGAGTGTGAAGAGTTTCCCATCAAAATCTGAAGCTGTTTGAATTGGTTTTCTTGACCACCAGTGGAAACCTATTTTATGTCACGTATGAAGATAGGCTGAGAAAGTTGGAGCTGTTCAGCCCGCAGAAGAGAGGGCTGCGTGGAGACCTCAGAGCAGCCTTCCAGTATCTGAAGGGGGCTATAGGGATGCTGGGGAGGGAC
>JANRGW010024064.1:0-40432 GCA_024733675.1 Psilopsiagon aymara
AGGCCAGGTTGGACAGAGCCTTGGGTGGCATGGTTTAGTGGGAGGTGTCCCTGCCCATGGCAGGGGGGTTGGAATTAGATGATCTTAAGGTCTTTCCAACCCTAACTATTCTATGATTCTATGAGGGGTCATTGTCTGGTATCTCTATGTGTGATATCTGAACCAAATGGAAGCTATAAAGTACAAGGCACAACCACTGTTCTTTATGACACAGGACTTGAGTGTATCTAGGCCAAGGAAAATCTTTCCTTTTCACAAAAGACCTAGTTTCCTATATTATGACCTATATCAGCAATATTAAATCTCAAAGCTATACTGTTACACTGATGACTTTGTTCCATTGACTGTACAGCTCAGTACCTATAAAATGGTGGGATGCATTTACTGTAATTCAATTAGATTTAATTCAATTAAAACTATTATTAAATTTAGCCAAAGGTAAATGTATGGAATTTTTTTCTAATAACTCAAAAAGCTCAAGTCTGGATGAGTTTAAAATAATAATCCTACAAGAGAATATGATTGAATAAGTAAGAACATACAAACATTTAGAAGTCCAGTTAGATCTGAAACTGAACTTTATATATCACATAAATCTGTCATTACAGAAATTGAAATGAATTCTGGAGGGTTTACTCAACCTAATTTTTGGTCTGCTTTTAAGTATTTAAAGAAAGATTGATTTCATGCCATTTTAATTGGTTTAATCCAGCTAAGTACGGAGGCCCCTGTGTTAACGTAACAAAACATCCTTTATCATCTGGCCATGGAGAAACTCTTAGAGCTGTTTCCCTAAGTTGTAGCAGCTCCGGTCACTGAAGACCTTATGTTTTCTAGCATGCCATTTTAAGCAGTTGTTCTGCTATGGTTTCTTAAGACTTTCTACTCTTCTCTTCCTTCCTTTCTCTCTTCTTTAATGTCTTCTCTGTTGATGACATGTAGTGGGACAGTCAAACAACAGGAAAATTAATTAAGGAGACTTCAGCCCTGAGATTTTTTTCTGTGCATGTGGAAAGGAAATTAGGAGTCATTCCCTGTGTTGTTGATGAGTCTGCAAATCTTTTGTCTACTGGTTGTTACAGTCACCAGCAAGGAGCTGAACATGCAGTTCAGTTAAATACCAAAATTAAGTACCAAAAAAGTGCCAGACATTGCCTTTTTCCACTGTAGAGCAAGCAGGATGAGTCAGTTTACATCTTCTGTAACCAGTCATGTTAGGTGCAGTTTTCTTGCTTGGCATGTCTCTGATATGGTATGGCTGTGCCCGGATAACTAAGGGGCAGAGGGCTGATGGAAAGGACCTGGGTGTGAAAAGGTGGTGTGAGACCACAGCCTTGGATGGAGCCTGTCTCCTGTTCAGGTGTGGAGTGTGTACCAGTAAAAATATCTTCCAGCAATTACTAAAACAGGAATGTGAGGATGTAGTCACTCGGAAGCAAAGTTAGTTGCAGCTTTGGCTGAATGCTCATGGAAATGGTTTGTTAAAACTGTAGAAGAGCTTGAAAAAGTGTAAACCTGATTCACACAACTTCTATTATGCAGAATATCTTTGTGTAACCTTCATGATTCTGCTGGTAACACAGCATTTGGCTGCTCCTGCCTTGTGTTGATTGCACAGGATCACACGCTGCCTCATCGGATCAGTTCTTTTGCCAAGCCAGAATGGTTTCCCCTGTAGGTGGCTCTGTTTTCCTACGCAGTTTCAGGAGTGCTGTTGCTTTAGATGCACCACAGAAATCAGATTATGCTAGGGCTTCCTTTTCCCCTTCTAGTGGGTGTTGTGTCCGGAAAGCAGTTGTTGGGTTAAGATACTCTTTAATATGCTGACTCTGAAGACAGCTGAACTATGAATATGTAGCCACTTTCCACACAAATCTACTTTTTGGTGCTTAATTTGGACTAAAGCTTCAAAGAAAAGACAGCCTATGTGTCTAAGAGTAGCTGTTTGAGATGCGTTGGGCTGCAGCAGCTGGTATCAAGGTGCTGGTCCAGAATTATGAGGATCTGCCATAGTTTCCCTCTAGTATCTCACAGCCTGCTGTAGGTTTTGCCACTCCCTATGGCATTTCCAGAGGTACTAGGTGCCAGCGGTTAGGCAACTGGGGTGAACCCAGAGCTGCAGCTTTTTGTGTGTGTGTGGAAAAAGATATCTTTAAGGAAAAGAAGAGAAGCACCTACAGACCTGAAGCTGTTGGTATGGGAAAAGCTGGCATCATGACTTCTTACCCTTAGTAAAGCTTAAATATCTAGTGGGATGCTGTGTCCATCTCTGGGCCCAGCAGCTCAGGTGCCATGGTATAGTATGCTACCAGGCCTATTGAGGAGGTGTAAGGAAGAAGATGAAGGGAAATAGCCTTTGTGAATCCTTTGGATGGGGGGATTCTAATGTTTAAATTATGGTGCTCAAGATTAGAATCTGAATCACCAAACAAATGTGATAAGTGAGACCTTTCTAAGGTGCAGAACAGACAATAAGTCCAGGCAAGGAGCTATAATACCTGGGGATAATTCCTTGTGAGTTACATCAGAACATTTTAGTTTTGTGCTGCTGTGTGCTGGTGGTAGAAATTACACTATACTGGAACTAACAACACACCTGAGCTCATCTAGCTGCCCTGCCTGCTAAAAGAGAAACTGTGAACCAAAAATATTTGATAGAGATGAGGAAGCTCTGACAAGACTCAAACTCCTTACTAACTGCTAAATTTTGGCACTGACAGTACTCTGAGCTTGTCCATTCAATGTTTGCATGATTTTCTATCTGTTCAAGAAATGTGATAACTCAGAGTTACTGAAGCTCAAGATCATCTCTTCTAGTTTCCATCAGCAGCAGGAACCTGAGCTGGGATCTCTGGGTGAGCTGCTCCTGCTGAGTGCTGGGACTTCCCATCACAAGCTACTGCTTGGGACCTACAGCCACAAAGAGGAAATGAAATCACCAACCCACAGTCATTGAGAAGAAACTTGGCAGGAAGTGCTATGGGAAGGTCTGATAAGGTCACCTACAGCACACTCAGGGCATCAGTGTTGGAGAGGTGCATGTGGGTTGTATTTGCCTACAGTTGCAAACTAATTGTGAATGTAAAACCAGCCCTGAGCTTGGGTACACCCCAAAGTGTTGCCCCAAATGCATAATGTATTTAAAGCTGAGCTTGGTCTCTCTTGTTTGCAAATATTGCTGCCAACACAGATCATTCCAGAGGTACTGTTTCCCTGATAAGTGTGCATCAGTACTGAAAAGACAGGTAACAGAAGGAACTTAGTTGCCTAAATAATGCATGACTTTCTAAAGATTATTGTAAATTATCTGTTACTTTTAAGCACATAGAGGGACCTGAATACCCAAGAACTTTTCAGAAAGGGCAAAGCAAACAATTATAGTTTGGAGAGTATCCTATAATAGGAGAGATTAAAATGATTACAGCTATTTCGTACAGAGAGTAATAAGAAGTGACATGAGAAAGGTATATAAAACAATGTATGGCACAGAGAAGGTCAGCAGGTGCTCCTATTTATTCTGTCTTGTGAAAGAGGCACAGAAGGATACCTAATTAAATTAAAAGGCAATAAATGTAAAACTGGTAAAGAAAATGCCCTTTTATGTCACATGTAGTTAATCTGCGGAACTCACTACCACAATTAATTGTGGAGGTAAAGACTTTTAGTTGAATTCAAAATTCTCTTAGATAGATTAAAAAAACAGAATTGTCAAAGCCATCAAAGTTCTGTTTTCAGAAGTAACTTAACATCTTATGCAGGAAGAAATGTGGAGACCAGTGCTGAACACCTTATGTTGAATGCGTGCTGGATAATACATAGACCGTCCTTACATCAGGGACTAGATTGCCAAGTCTTGCTCTTGCATTTTTCAGTTAAAGACTTAGGACTTTTTATTAAGCAGAACATCTGAAGCAACAAGATATCCCTTTTTTTGAGTAATTAAGAAGTTATGGAGTGAGGTGTGCTGAGGGGGGCACAGGATTCCCTCAGAGGGGAGGGATTTGGGGCTCAGGTCTCTAATGTCTTTACTATGTTCTTGAGCAGTCATCCTGCTTGTTGTAATAATTAGGCTGTCATGAGACTTTATTTCTTGGAAAGTCTCATACTGCTGATGTATATAGGTGTGATCTGGGCATCTTTTTGTCCTTTTCTCTGAGCCCTGGGGAGTTCAATACCTAATTTCTGAATCCCAGCTGAATGTAGACATATGGTGTGCATCAAGCCAATATTGTGGTGCTTCAATATGGATACATGAAACTAGGAAACCTGAAAAACAATCACAGATGCCAGGGAAGACAGATAGGTGCTGAATGGGGAGGAGAGTGTTTGGTTGAGGGTTTGTATTGCATTTATGCTATTTATAGTTATGTTTTCAATATCTTGCTTCTTCGCTGGAGCTAGTCATTCATGTCTCACTTCTAAAAACAAGATTTGAGAAATTAAGTAGGCTTTTTAGGAAACACTACCCTAAATGAGGCTTTCATTATCATATGTTCACATTATGTTATCCTACCTTCTTTACTGTGGGGGTGCTGAGGCACTGGCGCAGGGTGCCCAGAGAAGCTTTGGCTGCCCCATCCCTGGCAGTGTTCAAGGCCAGGTTGGATGGGGCTTGGAGCAACCTGCTCGAGTGCAAGGTGTCCCTGCCCATGGCAGAGGGGTGGAACTGGGTGAGCTTCAAGGTCCCTTCGAACCCAAATCAGTCTGTGATTGTATATCCATGCTATTCTACTGGAATAATGAGACAACTGAGGAACAGCAAGAAACATGAGAATACAGGAGACAACTTCCTCATGACTATTTTTATTTTCAGTGTCTGCTTTATACAGTTTAGGTTGAGTACCACAGAGCCAAAGAGTTTCATATCTAAATGGGAGTTGTGTTTCCTGATTTGGCCTCCTCTGATGCATTCAACAATAGGTGCACAACACAGGAAGGGAGATGTTCACACAAATTAGGTGTTGCAGGGAGGATTGGAAGAGGTGACATCAGTTTCTGGCTTTTGCAACTGCACAGGATTTCTTACCTCTCCTTTGGTATTAATTTCCGCATGCTTAAAACACGGATACTCCTTTTGTTTTAGTTTTTTGTCAGGTTCATTTACTGTATTAATACCAGGAAATGAAGACTTTCTACATGAATATAGCTCTGTAACCACTACTGGAAATAGAGATAAGTGTAATTAGTGTCTGGGATTCCTATGGAGGCAAAAGGTACTTAGGTACTGGCCTCATTCTTGCTCTTCAAAAATCCACCTAAAATGTTATTGGCATGTGAGTGATTAGTTAGATATTTTTACTGACTTTATCATATATTATATTTAGTAATACTGGGCTCAGGATAGGGAAGGTCCTCAAGGATCATGAGGTCCAGACTCCTGATATTTCAGGCAGTCACATCGTATATTTCTCTTCATTTATCAGGCTGAGTTTTAAAACTCAGTTAGGATTTTTGCTCCCCACCCCATCATTGGAGTTGAGTTTATTCCAGAATTTGGCTTCCCTGGTGGCTGGAAACTCTCTTGAAGCATGATGTAGAGGACAAATAATAGTGGTGATTAATGAATGAATCACATGGATACTTAAGTACATTACTATTCATAAGTAATTGCATATTTACACAGTCTGAATGTACATACCCATTTTGGCACAAACACAAACCATATCTTCCTTTCAGTACTCCAAATACTAAATCCTAAGGAAACAGAGATTTGCCAGGGTTTTAAGATAGGACCTGAACACCTTTCCGTGAAGTGAGGTAGGCAAATGGGATGGAGAGCTTATAGCATCCTCAGGAAGGATATGCAGGGCAGGTGAGGTGGAGAAGTTGCAGTGTATGTAAGGGGGAGGTTTGATTGTATAGCCCTTATCGTTAGGAGTGGTGTGGTTGAGAACCTCTGAGTTGAGGATTAGTGGGATGGAAAACAAAGCAGATATCATTGTGGGTGCCTGCTATCAGTTGCTCAGCCAAGGTGCCTGTTGAAGATGAACATTGACAAATGGGGAAGAATGAAAAGCAAACAGCACCAGGTTTGTCCTCAGGAGCTGCGTGTCAGGGACACCCAGCAGCTATGTCCAGTGAATGGCCACCAAAGGAAGGGACAGCTCCCTGGGCCTCCTAGGCACAGGGACTGCCTTGGGGCTAGCACCCCAAAAGCTTTCCTCTGGAGGATACTGGGCAGAGGGGCTGGGCATGTGGGGATCCTCTCACCCTCATGTCATAGTGCCAGCACCCAGCAGAGCAGTAGTCACAATACCCAGGGGCAGGATGCACTTTTCCTGTATGCATCCTTATGTCCTGGCTTTCAGATCATATCATCTGAGGTTCAGGTCTGCAGGCGGGGTGGAAAGATGGGAGAAGGCAAGTTGAAGTCAAGCAGCAGAATTAGGAATGCTGTATTTCACATGAGTATCCCAGCATGCAGGAGAGAAGATGGATGCTAACCATCAGAATTTTTTGTGATGTGATAGTTTTATGGAGGCTGCAGCCTGACAAAGTCGTACAAAGCAAGAGATGGGCACACTTGAGGTTCCTAGTCTTTGGGAGGGCAGATGAAGTGCTGCTTTCCAGTATAGAGCTTCCTCAGAGTCTAGTTTCAGAGAAGGTATGGTACATCAAGAGGATAAAAGAGGAAAGAAGAGTTGAGTCCTTTGGCTAGGGATGGAGCAAGATTGTCCAGAATGATATGCTAAACTGTGTTTAACAGTAAGTGTGAGAACTCTAGGCCTGCAGATGTTCAGGAAAGAAGTGGAAATCTACTATCCTCCCAGCAAACTGAAACACTGGAAACACTAAGGAGAGCCCTTCCTGGGAAATAAATCATAATACTCCAAACAATGTTATTTGTCCATCTTTGTAATTTGTGTTTTATTTTGGGGAATCTATGTTAGGCTCCTGAGTAAATCTTGTCTTCTCTTCAGTGATGAAGCTGGCTGATTGCCCTGATATTACACCCAAGTGCTCTGGAAGCAGTTTTTAAAACCGGGGTCTTGGACTACCTTCTCTCCATGCCCAGATGCCCGCAGCAGGTTCAGGGCACCCAGAAAGCATTTTGAGCCTTCCCATCAAGCTGCATTAGTCTTTGTAGACAGTAACACAGGAACCTGTGTGGGAGATGTATGTTATGGTCACAAAAAACACACACAGGAAAGTAAGTGGTGGGTAATCTCAAACTTTCCTAGTCCTCATGGTGTGCAGCATTGGTGTACAAACCTAAGAGCAGAGGCTGCTGAAGAAATCTGTGTTGAATTTGCAGGGTGAAGTCAAAAAACCAACTTTTTGCCCTTTCTTTTGAAAAATGAGATGGAGATGAAAATGAATTTCCAGTCTGGTGATCAGAATGATTCTTAAAAATTTCCTCCATTGAAAATCACTATGGAAAAACCTGCTTGAAAGAAATCAGACTGTATTAGTTTGCTTAGCTATGCCTTCGATGCACAGAGGTTTGGACTTTGTGTATGCTTACCAGAGATGAAAAGTATCTCCTTCACCATATACCTGCTGAAGGATGCACTGAAGGTAGTGATGGAGCTGAGGTTATGCGGATCCCGCCAGCATAGAAGCAGTGTGTCCCTGGGAGAAGAGAACTGCCACCAAGGCACAGCAGACTAAGTTGCCTGCAAGGGGAAAGTGCAAGCCTGCTCTCTGATAGGGATGACAGAGTTCTTCCTTAATTTCCCAGCCTACATGGGGATTTTCAGCCCATAAGGGCTCCTGCTGACAGCCCTAAAGGCACCACAGGCTGACAAAGAGAAATGGCAGTTCTGTACTCTTTTGCCTTGTGATTTCCCTCTCCTTTTCCTTGCTGACTTGTTCTGACTGGGAAGGCTTTTTTTCCTCCATAGTTTTGAAAGGTGATCTTTCTTCTTAAAGCATCATGAGAGCAAAGGGTCAAATCCTTGCCTTGTTTTTGTTTTCCCCTTTGTATGTTGGGTGTATTTGCTGACTCGTACTCGGGAGCTGTGATATGCATCAAAGCTGGCAGTGACAATTGTCTCTACTGATCTCTAGACTTCATTAAATTAGATAGTTAACATTCAGAAAAAGGCTTTGCTATTTTCTGCCAAAGTGAATTTCCTTGACTTCCTCTCCAGCCTTTCCCCGCTCCCTGCCTAGCCCTGTTGTGGTTTTCTGAGCTGACATAAAACAGTAACGGCTTGTTTTGAGTTTCCTGCAGATCATCTTCCAGTTTGGGCTGCGGCAGAAGGCTGAGGTAGGCAATACTCAGGAAAATGGCACAACCAGCACTGGCACAAGCAGTCAGTGCAGCCCCTTGCTTTGCTTGAGGGGTCAGGGCATGTTACTCCCCCTTTATATCTGTTTGCTCCTCCACCTAGAGGATGAGAGGTTGGTTGTGTCCTACACTCCCTGGAGGTCCTGCAGGTAAACATAGCGAGGATCTTTTGCTCTGTGCAGCCATAACTTTATTGCTTTTGTAATAAGACTGGTTTTAAAAACCAATGCTGATGTGCGTTGTTCAAGCAAGTTCATAGAGCTGACCTGCAGGAAAATTATTTTAGCACTTTATAACCATGTGTGTGTGTTGAGACATCATTAGAAGTATACAACTTTGTTATGAAAGCAAGGTATTGTGCTGGTTTTGCTAAAGCATGTGGAAAAACCCACCAAACACCATCCCTGACCTTGCATCTGAAGCTTCTCCAGCAGAGCTGTTACACTCACAGAAGACAGGCTAGCTATAAGTCCTGTGTCTCAGCTTAGCAGTGCAAATCTGCAGAGCAAGGCATAAAAACACTTCTTGGAAATAAGGCAGGGATGCATGTGGTAACTAAAAAGGTGCTATTTCTGCTGATTGGTGGTTTTAAATGAATCTGAATATTGATCAGTAAGTGATGGAAATATACATGTAAGTGTTGTAGATAGGGATCTTTCAGTCAGAAGATCTTCACATCCTCCAAAACCTGGTTCAATTTTTGAAGTTGTAGTTCATGCTTACAGTGGGGATGTTTTAAAGGTTGTTGGTCTGTGTTTGATGATAATTAGTATTTCTAATGAGGTGGCTTTCTGCACGGCAAAATTGTGCTGCCTTCCCACCCAGTGAGGTTGAGATATTGCTCATCCACCATCTCCATTGCACAAGCTCTGCCAACCTGACCACTAGTTTTGCCAGGCTTCTGTGTTTTATCTGCTCACAGACTATAAGTATACAACAGAGGTATGTGCATGTATTGAGTGGGTAATGCAAAGATAACCTCCAAATTATAGGTGCTCTGTCTGGTTTGCCAAAATGTGGGTTGATCTTCATATGCAGTCAGGCATCTTGGATATGATGGCATTTTTTCTAGCTTTGTGCTACTAGCACAAAGTAGTGCATATGTTAGACAATTATATCTAGTGCAGATGTGCTGGAGGGTCAACATGTGTGTGAAACTGAGCAATTATTTTAGTCTCATTTGTTATGGAAATAAAACTTAAGCCATCTCTCTTCTTTGGGGCACACTGAAACCATTTGACCTCAAAGGAGAATGGTTGGGGTGAGGCTGGTGTTAAATTTGGTGATTGCTGCCATTCCAGCAAGGCTCTGGTAACCTCTTCTTTCAAAACTATCAAACTCTGTGCTCAGGCGGGAAAGCAAGGATGAGTGATGCTGTAGCAACACAGTTGTGTATTCATTCCAACTGGTGAAGTATCAGTGCTGTGCTACCCAATACAAGGTGAAGTTTCTCATTAAAAAGACTTATTCTGGTGGCTTTGAACTGGATTTTCAAGAGTGTGAAATCTGTCTATCTCAAATATTATGCTGATCTTCTGACAAAAAAATTGAAGGTTTCTCTTTACCTAAAAAGAAAGAAAAAGTCCCCAGGAGAGTATCAGAGGATCAATTTTTCAGCATGGGATTATACAGTTTGGCTGTATAGGCTTAAGGTTTTTAATTTGCTTACACACAGATAGACTTACTTGAGCTCTATACATCACCAGATCAATGCAAATCTATTTACTAGAAACTTGGGTCAATATTAAAAGAATTCCATTAACCAGCAATAAGGACCCCAGATTAATATGATTACTATAGGCTTCCAAGCACACAGAAAGGACCAAGGATTTTCTTCATACTATCTGAAACAATACCATTGTGAAAATCCCTCCTGTGCTCCTTGCCTCTTGAAAAGTGCAAATGAGCAAGGGTAAAAGATCTGTGCAGACAGATCTATGTATTTCATTAATATTGTCTCTTTAAGTTAACACCTCTGACACACACTGATGGTGTATACTTCTGTAGCTTCTGGTGGAGAAAGTGTGGATGGGCAGAAAAGGTTTGGGCAACTACTCCAGGGGAAGAAGAGAGAAGAAATCAGTGGATTCTGAAGGGCACAAAGCAAATGTGACATTTCAGGAAGATAAAGTTGACTTTTTTTCTGAATTATTTTTTAAGCATGGTAATTTGAGAAAAGAAGAAATGTTTTATTCCTGTTATTTTTGAACAGCAAGTCCCATATTGTGGTCCTACCAAATTAACTTTTGAAGGATAATTTTCCTATGACTTTAAGTCACAAATATGAAACCTGCAGTGTTGAATAAAAGGCTGAGACCAATAGTTTGGTAGTAGAAAGGAAGACTGACCTGGAAAAAGGTTACCACTTTGAATGGAGACCAGTGTGTTTATCAGACACCCCATTTTTTGGGGTGGGTTTCTTCACTTATAAATGGCAAAAAGGTCATCAGCTAAAATGACTCTCTTCTTGTTAGATTAAGCTTGGGCATCTGAATACAAATTTCAAGCAGTGGGCACCAACAGTCTAAGACAGAGACTTGGATACTGAACTATCTTAAGCGATCTTGGGCATTCCCACCAGTGGGAAACAAAAACAAAAACTGGGAGGAAATGGATGCAGCATCCCTGGCTGTCTGCATTGTACTGGCCACAGAATGGTGGTGTCTGCCTGTCCATCATTTCTATTAGAAACTTGAAAGTAAAGGCCCTATGAAGAAAAGTCTAGTATTTGCAAGCAGCAGAACCAGGTGAGGAAGTGTGCTTTAGGCCAGTATTTCACAAGCCTTTGCTGTAGCTCTATTGCAATGAGATGAAAACAGATTCTGAGATGGAGCTTCTGAAAGGATTGGAGGTAGAGGGGCAGGTTTGAATAGTGCAAAATCATGAGAGTGGATTGCAGAAATTGTCCCAGTTGGGTGAGGGGAATTTGGAAGAGCTTAGAGTTTGGGACCCATGGAATCACAGAATCATGGAACAGTTTGGGTCAGAAAGGACTGTAAAATCACCTAGTTCCAACTCCCATGGTCACTCCAGACCATGTCACCCAAGGCTCTGTCCAACCTGGTCTTGAACACTGCCAGGAATGGAGGATTTACTACTTCCTTTGGCGTTCTGTGCCAGTGCCTCACCACCCTCACAGTAAAGAACCTTTTCCTTATATCTAACCTGAACCCCTCCTGTTTAAGTTTAAACTCATTCCCTCTTGTCCATGCTCAAAGTCAGTGTTTGAGATGCAGCACCTTCAAGCTGGGGAAGGATCAAGAGGGGAAACAAGGTCATTTACACCAGGACCTTCTTTTGACAGGCTATAAAGGGCTTCAAATTCTTCCCTGCCAAGGGACAGAAGGCCAGAGCCTCCACTTCCCCTCATTCCCTTGGATCCTCTGTCTCCCTCTGGATATTTGCACTTAAAATTTTGCAGCTAAGCAATTTTCTTTCCAACTTCAAGTAATGAATTTGATCTTTTTTTTTTAAGGAGAAATCATAAAACCTGCCCCCAGTACATGTATTGTTCTGAAAAGCAGCCTATGAAACTTGCTACTGCCTTCCTGGGCTTGTGTGCTGGGATTCCAATGGCAGCTTTAAATACCAAGATGTTAATTGTTGCCAGCGAAGCCAACATCGTTCCTCATCAAGCTTGCAGGTGCAGGTAAATGGTTCAGCAGTAGCTGAATCCTTTCCCCAGGTTGGCTTGAAGGGATTGTATTGGGCTATACCAGCCAAAAAGCTCCTTTTTCCTTATAGAAGGTTGTGTTTCAAGAAGAGCAGCTTACTGCTCAGTCTATATTTTGCTCCTTGGTCTGCATTTTTTTAAGGAGAAACCTACTACTTTAGTCTTGTCCTCAGCTGCTGCTCACTCAGGGCACCTTGGACTTGCCCTTGGGGGATAAAATAATCTCCTTGGTGTTAACCCTGTCATGTTTTACAGTAACTATTTGGATTTTAAAGCATTTCTCTCTGCTTTCCTCTCCTTACCTGATGCTTTTATGAAGTGAACCCCATAGAATGAAAGTATTTAGTGTGCTCATGTGCTCATCCTTTTTTCAGTTTTCCAAACCATCTGTGTTGTTCCAGAGAAAGTTGAACAAGCTGGATTCCATGGAAATTTAGACTATAGGCTTTGAGAAGCAAAGTTTCAATCCTTTTCATTAGTAGTTTCAAGGATTGGGTACATAACCTGTGAGTAGCAACTCATTCTTTTGACGACTGAATTATAACATGGGATATTACGTCCTGGATGGTATGACTCTCTTTGGGCTTTATGGCAAGTTATCTGTCAGGCTGTGAGAAAGCATATTCTGGAGGTTTTTCACACTCCCCAGGCCCCATTGGTGCTGGAACTCAGGGTCTCCTTGCACGAAGTGCTAATGCAAAATGCATTGGCACTTGCTGGTGAGAGAGTTGAGCCTGCTGATCCATGGATCACTCCTCCCTTTTCAGCCTGTGGGACACAGATCAAACCTCTCACTATAGGAGGAGAGAAGGGCACTCATCTTGCATCCATGATGGTGCACAATAGCAGTATTGTTTCAAGCTATTTCTCTGTTTCCCCTGTTTCTCAGTTGTGTGGGTATCTTTCTGGTCCCAAGTTGGAAATTGATCTCTATAAATAATAGAGTTGGTCTCTGTGCAGTGCTATTAAAATCTTAGTATTGAATACTGATATCTACTAATAATGTTAATTATGAAGATTTTTAACAGCATTTGGGCAGCAGGGTCTGTCTCTCTAACATGTTCAGGCCCTGGTGATTGCTAACAGTGACAATGAAGGGTTTTTCCTTGCCCTGTAACATATTACAAACAGCTAAAAGGCTGATTTAGCTATTCCTTTAATCTGTTGTTCCTAAGTAGTATGCCTTAAGTAGTCTTTTCACTGGAAGGGTCTGATATTCCTGTGTTTATTTTTAAATCAAGCTGCTTTCATTCAGATTACTCAACATGGGTCTAGATAGCTTAGTGGATAGCTTCATACACTTGTCCTTACTCTCCCTCTCCTGTGTTCAGCTATTGAACTGTAGCCTCCCAAACTCTTTGGGCATTCTTATGCTGAGAGGGAAAAAAACCCAAACCTGCGATGGTCTTCAGTATGGGTCCTGTCACTTCTAGGAGATGGGAAATGCTCTCACTTCAAAAGCAGGTCTGCAATGTCCATGGGGGAGGTGTGTTGCTTGGGAAGGACATGTCTAAATTCATATTAGAAACATCAAGGAAGGTTTTTTATGTATATACATGTACATAAATATACATCCAATAAATTATTTATGTACTTATTATAGATGTTATAATAAATGCTAATGTTTTGGAAGAACTTGTCTAAAAGTAGACTTCTTTGTCCATGGCTAGGCACCCCAATAGAAGTGACCTGTACAAGTAAAATAGTATACAAACCAGGAATATGCCACCTCTGTCAACCTGCTCTTGACTGCTTGTACTGCAGTAGCATCCTGAAAGCCCCTCCAAGTCTGAAGCAATGGGACAGGGAAGATAAAAATGATTAATCGTAGGGTCTACACTCTAAAGGCAATAGGATAACATTGTTCCAGAGTGCCCAGGACTTGCATGCTGAATAATTCTCTTTTAACACAATCTAATTCTTCTGCATTGCTCTCCAAGCAATAACCTAAACAAGCTGGAGACCTAAAGACATTTTTGTAAGTTTGCTGCTCAATGGACATTCTGCCATTTGCTCTGTAGAAGAAATCAGAGTGTTTGGACACATTTTCTTTCCAAGTTGTAGCACAGACTACTTTATCTAATGTAACCTTTAATGGAGTTCCCATTGATTCCTTAAGGACATTGTTCCTCACGTCAGCTATGTCTCATTGCTTGGGAATTTTGTCCTGATAAACAGTGCAAATGTTACTGTGCTCAACTTCATTCCTTTATTTGTAATTATGTCCCTTTGGACCACCTACACCCTTTCCATAGAGCCCTGAAGGGCTGTGGAAGATGAAGACCATTTTGTGAGCACATCATTCCATAGACACTTGCTACCCTCACAGGGTGAGAGCAGTGCAATACAGTTATTTGGACACTTACCTCCTGCTTTAGTTTTCCAGGAAGCTCTGTGAGAATTACCATTTTGTATCACCTATCTGGGGATACTGATTACTTAAGCACTGTCCTTGTTGACTTTACTCCTTTTAGCTGTTTTCTACCTACAAATGCTTTGCTTTTCCTTTGTGTATGTGTCTCAGAGAGAGGGTGCATTCTTTAAAATACATATTTTCTCATTTATCTGAACCTCATATTGTGGCAAGAGACATGTCTGGTAAGAGAAAAATGAAAATATTGAGGAAAATAGGGAGACAATGGGTGGCATTAGGTGTGCATTCTGGGTTGATGTGAAGGCTTTTTTCACCCTGAGAAAATCAGAATAATTGCCCTAAAATAGAATTTATAACCTTACATGTGATGATTCAATAAAATCAAATCAAATAAACAGCTTGCCAGAATGGCAGAATGAGCAAAGTGGTGTGGCAAGTGAGAAGCCATGGTTTGAGAGACAGCAGGAGGGGTACAGCTGCTTGCACAAGGCATGTACATGGACATCACTACAGTGAGTTTGAGCAGTAGAAGTTACCCTTGATGCTGTTGGAGCTGCTGATTCTTGCCATACCTGCTTTGGTTGGGGTTTTCTTCTCCCATGAAAACAAATTACTTTCCCACTCAAGTACTTTGTTAACACTTGAATAATAAACAATGTGCCTTTTACGTGACAGGGAACTCATGGGACTTGGCCATGCAGAGAATAAAATGGCTAGGACGTGCTGAAGCTGAACATAAACACTGGATATGATAATGTCTTTCACTGGGTGCTTTGTGCTTCTGGCTAAGCAGAGTGGATACCATGATCCACTCACCCCTATTTGCACTGCTGCTGCTGGCAGAGATGATCAGAGCCAACATCATTCTGTTAACCTAAGTTAAGCCTGTGAATGTGGTATGAGGGAAAGCCATGCTCCTGTTCACAAATGCGATAGGCAAAAGCCTATTGACAACAGTGCATGCAGTTACAGCCTGAGAAATTCTCTCATTTTTAATCATGTTCTTGCCTTATGCTTATTGGATGGGGAAAATCTGTTGCATTGCTGCTGTCGCAGTGCTGCTTCCTCTTTCTAGTTATTCCTCCTTAATCACCAGCAGATGTAGCAGAGGTTTTGCTCTTTTGTGGGACTGGTGTCTACCAGGCACCTCAGGCAGCCTTCCAATACTCTTCTTCTTTTACCAGCAGGCTTCAGTAGTGAGCTACCTGCTAGTGGTAGGTAGTGATGCTCCCGTGGGAAGATAACTCCACCTCTAGCAATATCTTCGCAGATTGTGTGGTTCTTGTTTGGTGTAATTTTATTCATTAGGTAAATTTTAGTGTGCATGTTTTTCAGCAGAGTTCTTTATGCTGATGTCAGTCTTTGGTGATCATCTCTATTTTATAATTCAGCCAGGACTCAACCAACCAAATGAGAGAAGTCAAAGAACAAATTTTGATCAAGGACAGGGAAATAACAGTTTTCTGTTCCAACTTGGATGTGGCATCTGGTTTTACATCTGCCAGCTGTGCAGATGACTACATGATGGTACTTGAAAGGCTTTTGATATGAGATTTCAAATGTCTAACAATGAATTTTTGGGTGTCTCCATGTTGGAGGGTGCTGCTAAAATCAACTTCATGAGATCTGATGTCTCATTGAATGCCTGCTGGGCATTCACCATTTGAACATTAGACCTCAAGGGAGCTGGTCAGTCTTATTGTCCTGGGTGGTAATCGCAGAGTGTGATCATCCATAATGCCCTTTTTGGGTGAGTGCCACTCAGTACTTCTATTTTGCTGTTACTCTTTTTATATGACTCATCAAGTTGATTGTAGCATTCAGTTCTCTTCCTGCCCTAGTGTTTTTCCTAGCTTTCCTGCACAAAGTTTGGAACAAACTGAAGAGACACTATAGGGGCAAGGCTTGCTCATGAGCCTGCTGTTGTAAATCTGAGCTAATTCAATTGATGCTAGTGTTGTTCCAGACATGCCAAGAGCAGAACTGAGCCTCTGTTTTGCTGATTTTTGGAGTCTGGAGTTAAAGAGCAATAGACATTCTTTCTGTTGTTGACATGGTACTTAGGGCCTTGTCGGTGCTATGTTAACAGTTGGACTCTTGACGGTCATAAAGGTCTTTTCCATCCTAAATGATTCTATGTGCAAATCAGTTCATACTAATAATGTCTATTAAAAAATTAGATAAATATTTATGGTGGTTGCTTTGACTTCTATTCACAGCATCAGATACTGCAAGTTTATGTTGGATGGATAAACCCTTGTGAGGCCACAGCAATACTTGCTGATTAGTAAAGTGAGTGAAAACTTCTTCTGTAGGAAAACTGGAGCACTGACAGCATGTAAGCAAGTGGGTGCATTTTTTGGCCACAGACACAACAGGATCCAGCAGATACCCAGCTAGAATGAGCTGGTAGCTCTCCATTTGCTTGAGGGGAATCAGGGCCACTGCACTAGGGTCAAAGGTACAGCATCAGGTCCCACTAGAACAGAGCACATGGGCAGATGTGCGTCCCTGGCTGTGCCAGCACTCCCGCGGGAGCAACGCCTTTCCATCCAGCCTCTGCAAATGGACGCAGATCTCACTGTGCTACATCTAGATTAAAGTTCTACTATAGGGCACTGCGCCAAAATCTACTGTGAACTGGGAGCAGCTTTGGTGACCGTCTGCCTCCCATCGCAAGCACGACCAGAGACCTGCAGCAGAATCCAACAGGGACCAGATGAACCTGGGATGAGCTTGGTGCTGCAAGCAGAACGCAAGAAACACAGCATGAACAGTTTTCATGACAACTGGAAGAGGCTTCAGAGACATATCTCTGCTTCAAGACTTCGTTTGGTCAAGAACACCTTGGGACATCTCCCAGCCCTCTGTGGTTTTCATGGGTTGTTGTTTTTATTTGATGGTGCTGCCCTTCTACGCATGTGCTTGCTGTGCTCTGGCTGGTCCTCTCCAAGACATGCATAGCTTCAGCACCCTAAATAACTTCCTGAGTAAGAAGTTCAGGCTCCTGACTTAAAATCTCCTCATACACTGTCAGCTGTTAAAACCAGTCCCTGGGAAATGTCCCCAGCCCCATATCAGCAGGGTAAGCCAGTGAAGATGGCTTCCTACCCCACCACCAGTTCTACCACCTATCTCATCCCCATGCAGATAGTTCATATGAAATACCCACCAGATTTAAAATCGAGCTATTTTAGGTGGGAAGGTGGTCTTTATTTTCTTCTTCTTTTTTTTTTTTCTTTAATACATACCTTTCTAACATTTAAGTTTTCTAAGACAATGCGAAAAGCCTCATGCTCACAGGACCAAGTAGCAGGAATGCCCTTGTGCCGCCTTCCCACTACAGTGGGAGGCTAGGAGCTGCAAGGGCAGGCGTGGAAAAAACATCTCTCTTCCTCCACCCTCCCTCCCCACACTTCTCTTGATGTGCTGGTGGCTCCTAAAAGGATTAATTAGAAAGATGTGAGCAGGGGTTGGAACGTCAAAAAACAATCGTCACTTTCATATCTGACCCCTATCACCAGCTGCAGAATTAACAAATTGAATGTCGTCAGCAAACAGGAGTTGCAGATGATATGAAGTTCATTACTAGCAGTGCAGGGCTTGTTTTCTAAGCCCAGTTTAAACAACTCTTGCTGATTAAATTCCTTGCAGGGGCTCCTGCCAGACACATTTAGCAAATACGGACATCTAACAACTGTCTCTGTCGTGCTCTCCCTTTTTTTCCCCCCTATTTTTTTTCTTGCTTTCTTTCTTTCTTTCTTTTTTTTTTTTCTCCCCCCTAATTTTTTTTTTTTAATGTTTCTTAACATGTGCCAATTATTTGTCTCCTATCTGCAGGTACTGGCAAGTATCAGCGCTCTGGTCCCACTGTCTACAGCCTTATCCATTTGGCGCCTGCTCCAGCCCTCTCACATTACCAGCAGTGGGGTCTGTTTTCAGCTGTGAAAAGCTGTAAGCATAACTCCATTCTGCTCCTCCTCCCCCCACAGCCTCTCCCCTCTCTTCCCTTTCCTTTTTTTGCTCTCATCCTTCTGCTTCCAGGGATCCCTTCAAGAACTGGGAAGCAAGAGAAAAGAACAACACAATCTTGGTAACCTGCTCAGTGGTGGCACTGGGGGTTCACAACCTCCCTACCCCCTTAAGGAGTGGTGGATCCCCTCATGGGAGCATTCAACTTACAGCTCACCAAGGCAGGTTGCATGAGCGATCATGCGCTGAGCAGGCTGGGATGGGAAAGGTAGGGGAATAAAACTGGGAGGTAGCTCACCTTCTCTCTAGTTGAGGAGTCTGAGCCTTCCCTGTTCTGCTCTTCCCCTTCCTAAAGCATTTTTTCTCCTGCTGCATTTGGTCATTTCATGTTTCTCCTGCTCATGTGTTTGGGATTTTTCTCCACCATTTTTCTAGGAAGAGGGTATGAAGCAATTGTGCTTTGGCTGCCCCTGCTCATGCAGGCAGTAAGTGCTCATGAACCTGCCTCAGGGGTAAGCTGTTCCTACAAGTTTTGTGAAAGCAGACAGTCCCAGAGAGGGGAGAGACATCACTGTGAGTCTCCCTGGGAGAAGATGAACAGATCTTGCTATACAGACAACCTATGAAGGTCCTAGCCCTGGGATAGCCTTGCCAAGGGCACACACATTGAAGGAGATACACAGGAATCCGAATATGAGACATATATTTGTAGCTAAATAGGCTGTTTGCTGTGCTGATGCTCTCTTTTAAGTTGAATATCACAGATAAAAATGTTGAGCCGAACTGGGAGAACTTTCAAAGGTGCCTAGGAAATGGTATGGAAAGTGAGTTTGGGGTCACATAGCACTGGGGTCCTGCTCCTCAAGTACCTTCTCTTTGGAGAACTGGCTTAGGAGAAAAATATCATGGATTATTGAAGAAAAGTACTATCTAGCTATTCCTTTGACACCAAAATGGTAGTATCAGGGTCAGGAATACAGTATAGCCTTCAAAGAATATTGTGGCATAGCAGTGTCCTTTCTGAATCATTATTTTTTCCCCTATGGGAAGTATTTTCATTTTCAGCCATGGCAGTCTGGTCCCTGAAATGATTGCTGAAGTTTTGCTACACAAAGACTTGCACACACAGCTGGGGTGGTATTTCAGATCAGGATGTGTTTCATGCATTCATCCAAAGTCCTCATTTGAAGCTCAGTGCTGTACACAGGTTGCCCGCCTCATGTACATGTGCTTGCACTGATTACTGCTCAGCAACTGGACATGCAAGCACACAAAGCAGGCAGAAAGTTATTTTTGGAAGAGTCTGCCATGGCATTAGTTTGCTGCACTGCTGAGCAACCAGCATGGGATGTCTGCAGTGCATGAGGAGAAATCCACTACTAATGCAGTGTACATGGATGTAAGTATAATTGCAGTATGAGCTTATAGGAAGATTTGCTTTCAAATCTAGCTAAGTCTACAGGAGAATATATTTTCCTGTTACTAGCTGTTGTTCTCAGCTGGTCAGAAGATATTGACCCAATATTTTGTGCCACATTCATTCAGTTCCAGCAAAATCAGAGGGTAAGCTTAGTGAAGGAAGCCTGTGATTACAGAAGTCCCATATGAAGTTCAGTTGGTAGAGGAGGGGTTGCAGTAGCTTCCAGCAAGGGTTACCTCTACAGTGTGCAGGTAGTCCCCAGCCCAGACGGATCTGGAAGATCCACTCACTGTCTCCCTGGTACCAACTGGCTGATTTTTATTCTTCCATCCATCTGTTGTTCTAAAAGAACATTTTTGGCATGCCAGCTGCAGGCTGTGCCCCTCAGGTGCTGCATGAGGTGGTTTGCCTGCACATATCCCTGCTCATGGCTCTTGGGAGAGCCTGTTTCAGTTGCTATTGAAAAGTGGCTCCGACAAATTGCAAGCCATGTGAGGTACCAGCCTAAATCTGTGGCTTGTTCTAGTCCTCCTAAAGCTGCTCTCACACTCTTGCTGGCACCCAGAACCTCTGTGGGTTAGTTGATCTCTAGCTCATCAGTGTCACCTTCAGCTATAGTTGAGAAAGATGCTTGCAATCACTCAGCACCAGAATAAATTTTGGGCACCTCAAGGTCTCTGTTAAGATATATACATTGACGTAGCTTTCCTGTCTGCTTTTGGTCTGTTTGGATCTTGCTGTTGAGTACCTTGCTTGGTACCTCTGTTACACCTTTTGCCCCAAGCACAGTTGTGCCCAGGGGATTTGTAAGAGATTTGGAGAGAAGAAACCTGATGCAATTATGTATTGGCCAAGCCCTACTGTCTAGAGGGAAAGAGAGAACAAATGAGATGATGTTTCTGCTGTCCACAGTCTGAAGCTCTTACATAATAGTGGTTGGCACAAATAATTTCTTATTGTAATCTCTCAGAGCCTGGCTAACACTTTTCTTGCCCTTTAGTCTTCTTTTGGTTTTTGTCTTTCTATTTCTCTGATGTTTACTGCTTCCAACAAAACTCTAGCAATGTTGCTCCAGCCCTGAACCTCTTCTGCTGTCCATTGTCACCTGAGTCTATGATAGTCATTGCTGGTCTTCCAGTGATCCAGCACACTGAAGAACTAACTTCTGCCACTCTTGTGAAAGCAGGCTGAGGATTACATACCATAGCTACGCTGAGCTCTGTGCTCCAAGGTCTTATGCTGGAGGATAAGGCAGCACAAGTGATAGCGCTTGTCAGGACACCCTACACCACTGGTGTTGCAATGCTTTTCCAATCCAAGGAACCCACATCTCATTTACAGCCCATGCTAAAGGACCTTGCATTAAAGACTGAGAATTCTGCTCCTCCCCATGGATCTAATCTGGTAAAAGTCTCAAAGAAAAGTACTTGCAAAGAAGTGCATTAAGCAGTCTTTATGAGCTGCTACATGGAGTGCAGTAAAATTCATGGCTGGGCCCCTAGGCCTCCTGCAACTAAGCTCTTTGTTGGAAAAGACACCACACCATCTTCTGTAGCCGTACACAAGGCTGTAATAGGGTTAGCTCCCAGTAAAAGTGTAATTAATGTCATGTAATATAAAGATTTACCATTTTCTCTGAGGACTTCTCCCCCAGGCACCTTTCTTGCGTCATTCAGTAATCTAAATTAAAATGACCCTGCTTATTCCCCATCTTTTTACCCCTTTTCTGTCTATATGCTTGCTCCCAAAGATGTTTGTCATGGGATGCCGCTTCACCAGACAGGCATTAGGAAGACACTCTGCAGCAATAGTGCCGCTGCATTTCCTTGCCTGCTGGGTGAGAAAGGAAACAACATGTAACTTGTTTAGAGCTTTTCTTTCTCTTTCTAAATCTCCTGCTATGTATTTTCACACCAGGCTGCTATGCCTCCCACATTCCTTATCACTGTGTGACTGTTGCTTGTGGAGATCATTGAGGAAGCAAATGTCCATGCTTCCTTCATTTACTCCACAAACAGGACTTCTACTTGAAGGAGGAATAGCAAGATGGTTTTCTTGACCAGTTTGCAAGTGCATCTTACAAATGGTGCATCTTTAAATCTTATGTGCTGGGTTTATGTCTAATTCTTGTAGAAATCCTGGTATTGAGGAGGTGTTTGTAGTTGGAGAAAAGAACACCACAGTGCCTACACCACCACCTGGCTCTTCCATCCCTCTTTACTCTCCCATCTCAAGCACATGAGTGTATTGCTAGGTTATTTGTGTCCCATTAATGAGAGCTTTCTAGAAAGCTTACTGCAGTCAGCAAGAGACTTTCCAGTGGTTTTCTTTTGGGACCAGTCCTGCTGTAACCTGAGTTTTGACCTAAGTCTACTTAACTTAACTGAAGTAGATAAGGGGCTGCTCTTTCCAGAAGCATCAGAGGTGGAAATGTTCCTTATGATGTTCATGTGCTGAAATTCCAGACTCCTATGGATCCCAGACAATTTCTTTCGAAGCCTTAATCCAGATATAAGCCATCATGCACAGAAATCAGAATGTGCTTCTTTCACCATCCTTGAAATCAGGCTTTGTAGTGGATAGCTGCTTCTTATAGTTACTTCACCAGATTTCCTCACTTTCTCTGGATTTGCCAAGTAGGAATAAGTTCTTCCTGATCAAAACCACCTTTGATTACCCATACTGGCTAGGGTGCAGCTCGCTAGAGGACACTCTTTACAGAAGTGTAATTGAAGAACAAGGAAAGGCTGGTTTGTACCATCAGCCTTGCACAAGGCATTTAAGCTGAGATGGTGACGGATTAAAATGTAGCAAGGCTGGGGGTTTTAGCCTGTCTTTTCTCACCTCTTCCCTCTTAGTCCTGAGCAATCAGTGTGCCCTGGTCAGTCGCTTGGAGGGACTTTAGTTCTGACCCTCTGGCTGCAGTCATATGAGCAGCAGTTGTGCAGGTGATTTGATGGAGTGTGCAATTCTCTTGTTATCATGTACTATAAACTCCAGAAGTGGCAGATCACCTGGGCACATGGCAGGGCCCAGAAATATTGCTCTGTCTCAGGCTATCAAATTAATACACAGTTTGATTTTTCCATCTCACAGTATATTGTTTTTCACTGACCCGAGAAGCAGCTGCAAGTGGTCATTTGCATCAAAAGCTCCCTCAGTCACTCCCGATTAGAGCGACCACATTTTTCCCTAGCTAATGAATTGCTCCCATCTGTGAAATTACAGCTACTCACTTTTGTTTTGCTTAAATCAAAACTGCAGGGCTCATATGGCAGGCTGTCTGCTGCCTCCAGGTACCCAGCTCTCCCGCCGTGATGCTGAGCCGAAGGCTGCTGTTTTGTCATGGGCTGTGTGTCTGGGCTTTGACAAGGAGCATACACAGAACAACCCTGGCCTTGCATGAACCATCCAGACAGAGAAGGGAACAGCTTCAGGGACCTGCTGGAAACCTGGGACTCACCAGCCCATGATGAGTCACTTAGAAATTCTTCCTGCATAATGCTCCTCCAGGAGTCTGACCTATTGATTGCCTGGAGTCTCAATAAATTTAGAGCACTGGTTTGTGTCTGCACTCCCTAAGCAGGAGTAGGACAATGATTAGCTGCAAAGATCAATAGGGGGGAGTCTTTTAATCGACTACGTAAAATGCGTCCTTCATCACTGATGGCGTGTTAATTGGGATTTAATTCTTGAGAGGGCATTCACCTGTCCCTCCCAGTTTTGTCTCTGCTCTTGAAGCCCCTGTTGAGAAACCCAGGGCAGTTTGCAAGTTAGAAAGATGGAGAATAGAGGCTTCTTTATTCTTGTAATGTTATTTTTGACTGAGGGTGTTGAGGCGCTGGCACAGGGTGCCCAGAGAGGCTGTGGCTGCCCCATACCTGGCAGTATTCAAGGCCAGGTTGGAGCAACCTGCTCTAGTAGAAGGTGTCCCTGCACATGGCAGTGGTTGGAGCTGGATGAGCCCCTGTATCCTGACAGTCTCCACCTTGATGAAGTGCCCATCTGCGTCTTACTGAAAGAGTCCCCTTCCAGTGGCACTCACCAGTAGGAGTGTATTTAGCATCCTGGCATGCTGATGCATTTCTTAGTCAAGGGCTTGGTAGCAGGGTGGATGTATGGGTCTCCAGGATGCTGCCAGCTGCCTGGAGAGACGGCAACCTGTGACATCAGGGTGCCTTGACTCTCCCAGACAACGTATCCTGTGGAGAGCTTTCCAGCCATCCCCACAGCTCATCTGCTCACTCTTGTCGATGCAGCTCTCCTTTGCATTCTTACCTGTGGCTCAGATTTTGGGCAAGGAAGGAGTGAAAAACTCTCATCCTGTTCTTGTGGCTCAGCCTGGGAAAGGGGACAGGCCACCCTGATCAGCAGCACAGCCTGAAGGAGCAGTATGTTCACTCTAGCCTAGAAGGGATGTGGTGGTGCCCTCAAAACACAGAGGTCTGAAAGAGCTAATTGTCTTTTTCATAAGCATGTAAGATGAAAGGTTTGCTTCTGTTTCTTTTTAGGTTGATTTTTTTCTATGAGAATAGGCCTCTTTTGTTGTGAGAGGAGATATCCAGTTTCTCCAGTGGGGGCTTCCCTCAGCTTCTACCTTCTGCTCTGATGGACCCCATGCTTACAGCTGAGCTCTCACTGAGGTGCAGGTAGTGCCAGGGACAGGGTTGGGCTGTGGGGGAAACCTCACAGGCTTCCTTTCCAGACCAGTGGCTTATCCCAGCAATCAGACAGCTTTTCCAGAGCTTGTTGAGTTTGTCTGATAGGAACAAAGTCAAATGGGAGAAGGATAGGACATGTGCTTTACCCTAAGTCCTACTGCGCTGTAATAGCTAAATTTTACTGTCTTGACCCCTCCAGCAAAGTCTGTGTTATTCTTCTCCCTGTGAACACAGTCAGAATTATGGCCTGTCCTCATAGTCACTCACCTCCATAGGGCAAATCTTTTAAGTCCTTGGTTTCCTTTGGGACTTTCCAGTTCCAGCCTTGGCAAAACAAATCACTGGCTGGGAAATGGAAGCTGCATCATCCCAGCTAAAAGCTCTGACATTTTTTCTTACTGTAAATTCTTTAATCTCTTTTAGCAGATGACCTCTCTAGGGCTATTGTATTACTTACCCTTCTGCTGGTCTTCTGACAGGTCTTCTATTTAACTAAACCAATAAATATGTATATTTGCAGTATATATTTCAGTTATCTAGGATAACTGTACAGGGTATTTGTTACTCAGTAATCAGCTTACAATTAATATTGAAAAATTATTGCAAACTCTGAGATTGCACATAGACAATTTTTGGATCCAGCATCCATGAATTTCCCTTGATAAAATTTAGCTGACTTACAAGTAAATGTAAACACACAGATCCTGGATTTCTTCATGCTGCAAAGTATTTGAGGGGATGGATGAGTGAAGCCAAGGAGTGAAAGGAATCTCTGTGGCCCCAAACAGAGTTACATCTACCATGGCTTCAAGAAGGGCCTGCGGTGGGAACCAAGCTCAGCTTCATGCTTCACCTCCATGGTCAAGCTGCCTTTCTTAGCACTGTGCCTTTTCTCTTAGGTTTTTGAAAGCTGTAAAACAGCCACCTGAAGTCTGCCTATGCAGCGGACTGTGGGAGAAGAGACTGAAGTAGCAGCCCCATGAACAGCACCATCTCCATGCAAGAGACCAGGAGCTGAGGATGAAATCTAAGTATCAATGAGACCTGGCTTCAGTGTGTGCTCACAGCCCAGAAGCCCCCAGTGCGTGAGCAGTGGTCATGGAGGGGATGCTCCCCTTCTGCTGTGCTCTGGTGAGACCCACCCTGCAGTCCTGATCCAGCTCTGGGGCAACAACACAAGAGGGACGTGGAGCTGCTGGAGCGAGTCCAGAGGAGACCATGGAGATGCTGCGAGGGCTGGAGCAGCTCTGCTCTGGAGCCAGACTGACAGAGCGGGGCTGGGGCAGCCTGGACAGGAGAAGGCTCCTTGAGGGGAGACCTTAGAGCAGCTCCAGTGCCTGAAGGGGCTACAGCAAACCTGGAGAGGGGCTTTGGACAAGGGCCTGTAGGGACAAGACAAGGGGGAATGGCTTTAACCAGACAGAGGGGAGACCTGGCTCTTCACTGCACATCTATTTCATGTCATCCACCAGAGAGAAATTCCTCTTCCCTACCCTGTTACCTAAGGGAAGGGCTGGGCAGGGAGCAGTTGAGTTTTTTCTAATGCTTTCTTCCATGATGGGATTAAGCAGGACCTGCTCCTTTAAAAAGTGTCCCCTTCCCCATCATCCTCCCTCCTTCCAATTACAGCACTAATTTCAGTAATGGAGCATTAATGGAGTAATGGACTGCCGAAGCTGGCCTGAAGGAACTGTAGTGCTCAGCACAAATTGAGTAAATAAACCATATATTAGATTTCTAAACAATACTTTTAGTCTAGTCCCCAGGGAAAGAGAGTTGTCAAGACTTACTTAAGTCAACCCAGCAAAACGTATGCAAAAGATCCACCCATTCATACCCTGGAAAATGGCACCAGTGGCCTGAAGCATCAGTGAATTTCTCACATAAATCTCTGCTCTTCTGACAGAGCTTTGTGTCGTTTCCTTCTCCCAATTCCTCCTCTTTGATTTATTTACCAATAAGCAGCTTTGTGCCTGCTTCTATTTGTGTCTTTCTAGAGAGCTGTCTCTGTATGCTGATAGAGAGTGACTTGCAATCATAAGGAGAGAGTTATCACAGAGCCATACAAAGTGATGGATGAGAGTAGTGCCCTAAACAGTTTTCAGTCTGGGAAAGTCCTGATTATTTTTTTTTTCCCCTCCAAAAGCAGCAGCCCTCTGTCAACATTTTTATTACTTTATTTTAAAAATAGGCTTTGCAGTACCTCAGCCAAATAAATAGATGTGAGTAATGAACTACTGTCTGTCAGATTTACCCCACTGGCATCAGGGTGACTAATTGTGATTTAGTTACCCTTGACTGCAAGGACTGCCATAGAGGATTTCCTAGGCAGTGAGAGCAGGGTGAGAGCCAAATGCAGATGATAGGGGATTTGAACCAAAGCAAAGGCACAGGGTAGCAAAATTACTTTTCCAGGTCAGTGGGACAAGCAGGGTAAGATCCAGGGCTCAGACCAATGCTGTGTCTACAGCAAACCTTTTGCATCCTGAAGGGGCAATCATGAAAAGCCATAATTCCCACAGGACAGCAGCTTGTGGGCGTTAGACATCCCACAAGATGATTATGTACTTTCTATGTGTGATCTGGGAGCAATCTTTTGAGCTTTTGTGGCAGAAATAGGCAGAGTTTGTTTCCTGCTTTTATTTCCTTTCAGCCCTGATGCAGTCAAGAGGGAGTGAAGAGGGCTCTCTCTGTCTAAGTTTTATCCACTGTGCTATTGCTAAGAATAAGATAAAAAATAAATGGCAGCTTAAGCTTGAATTAAAGGAGAGATTGCATTTGTCCTGTAATCAACTTGAAATGGGGTCTGAGCCATAGTATTTTATCAGGGCGAGTTTTATGTAGACATCATTAATCTGCTTCGGATGTCTGACACTTGGAACTTGGGTATGTTAAATCACTCCCCCACTTGACCTCCGGATATAACACATAGAAGAATCAAAATCCACTGAGGTATACAAGGCCGAGATGATACAGTGTCTCTCAGAGTGTAATTCAGTGTCACTGCATTCCTTACTTTTATTGGGGGTAATTTTGACTGATATGTGTAAGAAAAAGCTTGCATATTGTGCTGGTTATAGCAATCCACCAAACATAGCCATTAAATCCTGAAATGTGCTTTTACAACTGACTAGGATAGGTAATTTTGGCATGCTCTGGGTATGTAAAGGAGCTGAAACGTTTTTTGTCTGTGTGGGAAGATGAACATATTACTCTAGAAATAATTTCTTAGGCACAAAACCAGGTAGGTCTCTGGGAGCAATGGATTTATCATTGAATGTTTGCACCCAGAAGTATGGATTGAAGAACTTGGAAGACATCTGTGCGCCATTTGTACCGGCATGCAAGACACTCATTGTAAGAAATGGGATTTTATAATGTTTCCATTGAACTTGTGAGCTTCCTGTTTTCACAGCATTAATGCTCTTCAATCCAGTGTACTCCTCCCTCGATATCATCCCCTTCCAAGCACTCTAGCTTACCAACTTGGTAAAACACTGCACCTGCAAACTTCAGATCCTCCTTCTATGTGGCCTGCATTTCTCTCCTTCCTTGACATCCCTCCTTGATGCATTTGCTCCTCCTCCTCTGCAATTCCCTCGTTCTTTTTACTCCAAAGTTTAGAGGTCTATTTCCTTACTTTAACTCTCCCCCTTTCACTACTGATCTCAGCTGCTTCTCTGCTCTTCACCACATCCCATCACTTTCTTCCCTAATTTATACTCTAATCTGGCTGCTTACCCTTGCTTTACTCAGTGCAAGTATATGAAAGTCCTACCCTTATGAGCCCCTGCCTTAGATACCGCCTTATCCTGCCATGCTTTTCTTCATTTTGACTCTGACCTCAATTAAAGCACTGTTTACAAACAATATCTTGGTGTTTTCTTCTCCCACATTTCAAGCTGCTTCTCCAAAGATTGGAGGTCTTAATGCTGCCCTGTACATACAGAGTGCAACACGTATAGCATGTATCTTCTCTGCTAAAGTTCTCAGAAGGAATAAGGACCATCCTCACATTTTGCAAAGCAGGTGACAACAACCTTTTGTGTTGAAAAGGAAATGTCAGGGAGCTGAAATAGCAGAGTGACTTCGTGGTTAGTCCTTTGGCAATCAGAAAGCACAGAGCTGCCAGCTCTTCAGCCTCCTGCACAGAAATCAGAGTATGTGAGGATAACAACCTGATTAAACAGGTATGAATGAACTTGTTCAGTGAAAGGGATTCCAGGAAAACTATCCAATTTACACCTTTAAATTTGGGCTATTACATTTTAAATCCTTTTTTTTCTGCACTTTTTTGATGTGGCCACAAGCATTGATGAGATGACAAAATGATGGTCCCTAGAGCCTGGAGATCCCGGCTTTCCCACTCATTTCCACTCTCAGGAAGGAAAGCCATTGGGGTTGTTAAGAAGAGCCAGTTGTAGAAGATACTTTTCTGACACTGTTGTTTTCTTTGGTGGACCTGATTGAGAGCTATCTCACATAATTGGGGTCTAAGAAAAGACAGCCTTCTGCCCCTTCTCTGTCAAGCAGTTGTTGCATTTATATGGTGTTTTGGAATGTCATTTTGTTAGTATTTGGTTTTGCCTTGTGATATGACACAGGATAAATGCAATCCTATCCTAAGGGGGGATGGATTATTTTTTAAATTGTTTCCTTTTTCCTGAGAATTCCTGACTTTTTTGTGAAGCTGGGGAGTCTCTCTATTCCACTACTCCATTAACATTCTTACAGACCTGTTAATTCCTTTTAGCCTGTCAAAATCCTGTTTCAAAGAATCTTTGTTTTCCTACCCAAAGCTGTGTTATCAAGTTATCTGTACTGAAATATTCATGTTATCAAAGACAAAAGCAACCACATTTCAGAGATTTTTTTCTTCCTTCTGCAAAGAGATTCTCTCTAGTGAAGGATGTGGCAAACTTCTGAATGCAAGGTGAGTGCTTTGTTGTGTGGTAGCATGTCTGGGAGAGGAAACCAAGAGTAAGGTACCTAATATGCTTGACCTGCTGCAAATATGCTCTTGCATTAAGGGAATAACCTTTTAGACACCTCATGGGAGCTGTTTTGGTCTATCTTTTGGGCAGTGTGCATTATTTCTGTGGGGCAAAGTTTGAATAGAACAAAAAGTTGTTGTTGATAGATATATGTAAGAATTCATCTTCACCCTTTTTCTACCCACAATAGCTGGAAATTTGGCCAGAAACAGATATTCCCCCAGAAGAAATCCATTGGAACACAAGAAAACACAGAAAAAATTTTGCAGGAAAAGTTTAAGAGATTTGCAGCAAACCTGGCTTTACCAGTATGACAAGGACAGTGCCTGGGGCTGTGTCTGCCTCTGAGCCTTACTCTGGCCTTAGAGTTGGGTTTTGTTTTGCTTGTTCTAGCAGCATTTTGCGGTGCACAGGATATTTGTTTCTCCAAGACCAGATGGCCCATGTGAAAGGAGGAGGAAGCTGAATGAAAGCACAGTTCTTCATCTGGGCCAGCATCTTCTCTGCTACCCTGATGGGACTGGTGACCCTATCAGGGGAACTCCTCCCAAAGAGACACACAGCACTAGTGCTGGCTGCCAATCTGAGAAAAGCCGTGATGCTGGCCAGCTCTGCCTGCTGCTCCCTTGCTTCTCTGGTCCCCAGGCTGTTAAGACCAGGAAAAGCCATTGGGTAGGTGACAGGAGCCAAAGAATTTGCTGAATGTGTCAGGCTTGATAGCAGGCATCCCTTGCCGATAGCATTCCTCTGCAGCAGGGCAGATGCACAGAATACATCCCAGACCGTCTTTCCAGCAGGAGATAAGCCCTGGAGCTCTCCATGGAGTGAGACTGTGTGTGTCCTTTCCCCCATATGGTATGAAATTGGTTCTTCTGCCCTACTGCCTGTGGGTAGCTGGTAGGATTTTGATTTCTGCTTGTATTATTGAAGATGCTTCAATAAGCTTGGCATCCAGGTTACCTTGCAGGCAGTAGGAGCCTGTGGGGTTGTAGTCCCCGGGCTTGACCCCACCACGGAGGTATGGATCAGGAAAATGGGTTGTGGCAAAGGAAAAGTAGCCATTAAGGTGCATGATCCTACAAAAGATGCAGTGCCGCTCGTCCCCATCCCAGATGGCTGTGTGGCACTGGGCCATGGTAGGTGCAAGCCTCAGAGGGGAAAGCAGATTCTGAAGAATGTGCTGTTACATATTTCCTTAGGTTTTCCCTCCTTGGCTGGGCTGTGCTAGGACCACAAACTTGGCAGGCGTACTGGAAAGCTGTCTTCCCCCTGCAGCTCTCTAGAGACCTTCCCTGGCACATTGCCTGGCACCAGGCACTGTGGTGGGGAGCTGAAAACTTGGGATGTATCTGTGTAGGGCAACATAGAGGTCCCCAAATGACCCTCACCACACTAGGGAGAGAGATGAGGATAATGCATCCTCTTGCAAGCACTAATCAGCCAGACACAGCATCACACCCACAGGAATATCATTGCTTCTAGGACTGGAGTTAGGGTCCCTGCACTCTGTGAAGTTTCCAAATAAGTGAGACACTCAAACCTGGTATGGATTGGGCAGGTTTAGGCTGGAGATTAAAGGCACATCAAGAGCTTCCCATCATAACAAAAGTGTTCCTGGAGTCATGATTCTGGATTTTCACTGAGATTTTGGGCATCATTTTTAATATGTGTGAAAATAACTTTAAATATCTGCATGGAGTCAGTTTATAAAATGCAGCAAACTAGAAGAAACTTGAAAATCTCTCTCAGCTGCTCTTGCCCTTCCTTATGCAAAATTCATTTTCAGCCCAAATCCTAAAGGAAAGTGGTACATGGAGCCTCATGGAACACACTGTATGGGGGGGGGTGTGCATGGCTATCTCTGCCTTAGAAATCATTTTCAAAATCATTGGACAGTAGGAAATAAACAGCTCATAAATGTTAAAACCCTGGAGAGTTCATGGCAATATGTATCTGATTAGAGGAAGACAACTGTTCATGCCCCAACTGAGGGAAATTATGAACTTAACCCTTCATAGACATCAGAAAGCTCACAAGCACACACCTCCAACATTAGAAACCATTTCAGTCAAGTTTTGCAGTTTATTAGACACCAAACCCCACAGCTGCATGATGCAAAACTATAGGAAAGCAGTTCTCTCTAGTCCCAGTGCTTGCACAGCTATAAGCTCCTAAGAGACTGGTTCCCAAAAAACCCTGCACACTTTAATTCCTCAGTAATACCTATAAATTTCCATCCCTTTTGGAGTCAGTAATGAATGGTCATTGGAAAAAGGACAAGAAGGTCCCTCCTCCATTACCTTCCCTTTTCTCATTGCTCCTGGGTGAAATATAGGCCACCCATTAAGCACGCTCTTCAGTCACAGAGATGGTTTTCCTGGAATCCCTTCTGAAAATGATGCTTTCAATACTGTAACTGAGTTACTGGTGTGATATATAAAGTATTTTCCATCTTTCCACTCAGCCAAAGGGAAGAAACTACAGTTTGTAGAAGTTTATTGTCAGTTTATTGCAGTATCTAGCACTCGTGGTCTACATCAGGGAGAAATGCCTCACATCTCCTTCTCCCATCAATATTGCATCTTCCTCTGGCCCTGCTTTTGAAGGTCCTTTGAGATTTGAGCCTCTGTTTTGCCCTATATACTTGTTGTGCTCTTATTTTACAGGAATTGCTAACAGTCCTGTACACTGCCGCAGAAGCAGGGAGTCCTCACGTCTCTCAGGACAGGAGCATATCTCCATCACACTGCTGACCAGAAGAGCCAGGCAGGTAGGGTACTTTTCAATCTTGTTTGCCAAGATTTTTCTTTCCCCATTGATAATCCATGCCAGAATTGATTTCCAAAGGCATTATGAAGTTGCCTTTTGTGGATGTCTGTGAGTTGTGGTGGTGGACATAGTGTTTCCTTGATTTATCAACCTTCTGCATCACACAAGTCTGAAAGTCTGTGATTTACTTTATATATATTTGTAGAGGTCCATGTGTTGGTCACATGTTGAATATAATTTAGATGCTTGGATTCTTGCTCTGTGGAAAAGAGAAAGGCCAACATTTAGCTGGAAATATCAGGTACTTGGAAAGCAGAAGTGGAAAGGTTAGAGGAGAAAGGAGAGGAGGTAACTGAGGGAGAGGGAGACCTTAAACAAAATGGTGGTCCTCCAGCCATGATGTATATTTGTCTTAGATGCTAGCAGAGTTGTACAGGCTCTACAGGAAGCTCTGCACTGCTGGAGAGCTGCTTTCAGCTGAGACACTGGGCCCAAGTCCTATTTTCTCTGGCTCTGGTGGCTGTCCAAGGAGGAAGTGAGAGATCCTATGACACTTTTTGGAAGAGAAGGACATGATCCCACTGCTGTGGATAAAGTTTCCTGTCTGGCATAAAATGTGTTCAGCTCTGTGGATGGTATTAGCAGGTGGCAGTAACAGGCTCTACAGGCATAGACCTCAGCTGGTATAAGTCAAGAGAGCTGTTTAGACGGTGGAGCTGCAGGAATTTTTCCCTTTTCCTTTGCATGGGAATTATTTCTTTCTTCTTTGGTTTTAGTATGTGTGGCTGAGCATAGAAAATTAATTGTATCATCCAAGCCTGCTTTTTAAGAGCCACAAAGTGAATGCAATTTGGTACAAAAGGTTATGTGCAAGCAATTGAACATAGGCTGTCTAGTGATGTACATTCCTAGGAAGATAATGTAGAGCTCCTCAAGCTAAGAACTTTTCTGGTGCACCAACAGCGAAAGTCCCCTAACCTGTCAGAAATACATAGCTGGAGAATCCAGTTACCAATGGTTTAGCCTTGAAAGGGGCATCACGATAAAGGGGACTGTGCCTGTGCAAGTTGATTTGTTGATTATCATTTAAAGCATTTTGATATCTCAAGCGAAAGTCTGTCTATTGTTGCCTTTCTCCTTTTTTGCAGTCAGCTATAGGTGATTTGCATGGAGCACAAAATATTAATAGCTTCTCTTGAAATTAATACTGAGGTGGGTGGAAAGGATGAACAAGAGAAACAAGCAGCAACTTATTTAACAGACTGGTTGCTGAATGGTAGCAACACAACTCAAAGCATTACTGCTTTTAGCATATGATTTATAGCTAATGCCGCCGTTGGTTTCAGCCTTTGATGTCCGTCAGCTCTGAATTAATTACTTTGTAATACAAAGTGAAAGTGCAATAGGTTTGGCTTATTCCAGTTCCTCCCTGGAACTGCTGTGTTAACTTGCCTCTTGGTGTTTGCTCACCCTTTCACCCTCTCCACAAAGCACCTTCTTGTTTTTCAATTCAAAAAGCTGGGAGGTGTGTGTATGCATGTCATATTGCCTTATAATAAATGGAGTCTTTTAGCCAGGGCAAGCGAGACTGATGTAGGAATGTGGGAGATCATATCTTCGGATGAAAATCAATATTAAGATGTACAATTGCTCCCATGGTATTGAAAGAATTAGTTGATCTACATGCCAAATGACAGCCCCCTTGATAACGGGGATTATGTGTCCTGTCTTTCCAGGCTGCACTCTCTGGGGCTGCTCTCTGTGTCCCTCAGGCAGAGATAATCTAATTAGTACAACAAAGACCAGGTCGATTTAAGAAAACGAAGGGGGGGAATTGGATCTCGGGGCTGTGGGGAGGTGGATGTCAGCGAGGAACAGGCTCTGGAAAAAGTTGCAGAGGAGGAGGGGAAAATTGGGAGTACACGTTAACCGTCAGCTTGGCTCCACAGGCATTGGAAACCAGACCCACCAGACTATGACCAGACAAACCTCAAATTAGCAAGTGCTTACAGCCTTCACAGGCACTCATTCAATCACACCTTCGGAAGGGAGGGAGCCAAGGAAGCGAGGTGCTGGTGGTGGGCTGAGAGGAAAAGAGGTGGCTTGGACCTGCTCACCCGCTGCAGAGGCAGGGGCATCTGCTGCGAGAGTGCTGATGGAAAAATGCTTCACCACAAAGAGAAACCCCAACAACCCAGCAATAAACAAACAACCCAATGCTTTTCCGGTTACTAAATTATGCAAAAAAAATCTTTTCCCCATTTTTCTTTTTTCTTTTCTCTTTCTCTCACCTTCTTTTCCCTTCTCCTTCCCTCTTTCTCTCTCTTTCTTCCTCTAGCTCTCTTTTTTTTTTTTTCCTTTTCCTTTTTTTTTCCATTTTCCTTTTAATTTCCCTGCTCCTTTTTCCTTTCTCTTAGCCAAAGGCTGAGGCTTGGCCCCAGTTATAAGCTATGAAGCTGTACTACTCATGCTAAACATGAGGTGAATTGTGTTTCTGAGGTTAGGTAGAGGTTTCAAGAGGCTTCTCTGAGGGGGGCCTGGTTTCTCCACTGCAGTCTCCATTGCAGTCACACCAAGGCAGATCCCCATGAGCCCTGTGTCTAGCAAGTATTAGCTGGAATAAGAGCTGGCTTTTTCCCTGCTGAGTGCAACCCCTGACGCTGGGTTTTGCAGGCATTGTATCTGTGTCAGTGCATTCTAGCAGCCCCATCAGCATGAAGTTCCCCTGATAGCTGTACTGGTTTTCCTGAGACCCTGATGGATGTGGGCACATCCTCAGTGGGTGTCAACTGATCTCAGTTCAGAATAAATCCCCTCCTAAATGATGATGACACATAAGTGAGTTACTTAGTGCCAAAATTGGGCTTTTACCTGACATTTTTATGTGACTTTCTGGCAACAGATGTCAGAATTTGAATATTTTCAGTCTTATCTTTGCTTTTAGATGGAGAGAGCAGCTGGACCTCTGCATGCAGCTCATGCAAGATGTACAAAAGCCCTAGGCTTTTGCAGTTCACTCCCAACTTTTGCTTAAGGGTGTATCCTGGATTTGTCCTGTCTTTCATGACCATATTCCTGCTATTTATTTCAACTTTCACTCAATATCAACACACCTGAAGTGCTTTGGTGGCTGGGTCTAGGATTTTGATGCATTTCTCCCTCCAAGGCAAATATTGCAATTGCTCAGCCATGCAAATGGGTGCAGGTGTCTTCAGGCTATCTGATCTGTTAGGTTTAGGGGACTGGATGGCTGAAAGAAGACTCACTCACATCTGGAAGTTGCTTTTCCTTTCCTAAGGATCATGAGCACAAGGAGTTCAGGCATTTTTGCACAGCTCCCCACTGACCCTTGAGTTCATGTCATCAGACCCAATCTTGTTGTCTTGGCAAGCACTCGCACAAATAAGAGCCCTCTAACAATGGGATCTTTCTTTTTGTAGCTTCCATCTCCCCTTGTCCCTTGCTTCCTCCCTCTCCTACACTGGAGATAGAACATTTGGAGACAGCAAGGATGAGATCACTGCTTTGCAAGGAGTGACAAGCAAACTGGCCGCACAGTTTGGGGCTCTGCAGAGCGTTTTCCCAGGGAGCAGATCTGATATAATTCCCCTATCCACAACTGCACAGAGACATCAGCACTTTGGAGACGGTGCTTGCCAGCCGCTCGGGTAAGACTGAAGATAAGGCCCAGAGATGAGGAGCCATCAAAACACAAATGTCTAGCACAGACTTTGAGTTCCTGGCTTTGCTGTATTTACTTTCTTCAATCACATGAGCTTATGGACTGTAATCAGCAAGGAATAGAGTCATTACCCATTCTGGGGAAAGAGCAGTCTGAGTGATGCTGGGGATGCTGTATGGGCCCACACTGTCCTTCGTTTCAGTTGTGAATACAGATCTATGAATTTGTAAACAGCCTTTGGCTTTGCACAATGCTTGAGAAACAAGTGAGAACAAGTTATCCTGCAACACTTGAATTGGAGATTTCAGATTTCCAATGGATTCTTGAGCCACTGCTGCCTTTAACCCTCAAATCCAGGTTGCTCCCTGCATATGTTTGCTAGGGTTTTCCTCTTCCCAGCACGGTGCTTTTTGTGTTCATTTTTCAAGTCCACATCACTACACCTGAAGTCTCCATCATCTGGCAGTTTGACCCATTTCTGTGCTCATAGATGGTAAGGGAGACCCAAACCCAAATCCAAGGTGTCTCTTGGTTTCATGCTATAGATCATCTTTCAGCAGAGGCACTGAGTATGTTCCCCCCTTCTCCCTCCAGTCCCAGTTTTCAACAGAACTGCAGGAATTTCCTGCACTGACCGTCTGGACTCAGACGTGTTTTTGCAAGTGTGTGCTCTTTGTTTTCACTGAAATGGAATAAAAACAAACGGCAGAAGGAAATTCAATAAAAATTACGTTTGATAGACCCAGAAAAAAAGCTGATTTTTTTTTTTTTTTTTAAAAAAAAGACTACCATTTAAAAGCACAGATGCAGACATTCCTTACCATCCCACTCCCATTGAAAGTTCAAATTGAAATCACCCAGGACTCAGTTCCATGTATCTGTGGGGGTTTTTTGCTTTATTAAATTCAACAAGAATTCAGTCAAGGATTTTCTCAAGCATCCTGCCAATGCATAATGACTTCTTCACAGTATACTTTTGAGTACTCTGCTTTATGTTATGGTTTCTAAGGTTTTAGAAGGCACTGGGACTACTTCTAGTTTATTTTTTGTCCATCATGCACAAAAGCTGAAACCAGGACAGCTGTCTAGCTGGAAATTTAATGTACCATTGCTAAACAACAAGAGCAACAACAAGATGCCTTGCTATGGGGTGCTATGGCATTTATATCTGTTGTAGAACCACCATCATTTGCACAACCATCAAAGCAAAAAGTGGGCTGCTGCATAATCGAGCAAGCATTTGTATCAGCTGAAGGCAGAATATGTAATTTTACCCATTTCTCTTTCTGTAAAACCTTGTACTTTGATGTGTGATACTTTCCTTTATTCCTGAAGGATTTTACATCACGTAACAAATCATTACAATGGCTCCTCCTCATTTTAAGCCACAGGTTCCAATTTCAGCAGATGGTGTAACTCTTGATTATAAGCTGTAGTTTAATGACCACGTTATTTAACAGTTACTTATAGTGCATTCCCTGATTGTTTGGTGTCATGGGATATTGTGCATTTGCTCATCTGGAGGATGAGCAAAAATGTATCGTGGTTATTATGCCATTACGTTATGCGAGTAAAAGAGCAGAATAGAGCAAATCAGATAAAGCTAAGTGAGACTTAGCTGTCTGAATGGGAATGTTAGGAACGGTGTCTCTCACCCTTGCAGGCCACAAAGATAATTTCCTGACTACTAAGTAGTAGTTGGTTTTGAAAAACCCAAATCTATTAGGCAGTGTCTCCACACTCAGGGGAAATGTCTATCAGCAAAACTGATTAGAGATAAGGGTAAGCAGATGTCAAAACAGAAGACCACCAAAGAACTCAGGTCCTGAAGTGAATGGGGAGAGATCCAGCGGGTAGTAAAAGTAGGGTAAATTGCTGTGCCAAGCCTGCCCTCCATTCAGCTCCAGAGTTTTGCTGGAGAAAAAGATGTTAAGATTGGAGTCTGTATTTTATTTGAGAGAAAAAGTCTGTTTCCTACAACCATTTTCCTGGGTTAATTTGCATATGTGTGTGCATGTTTTGTTGTTTTCACAAACTGCCTCTTTATCCTAATGGTGGAATGGAAATGAAAAGTATTAGGGAAAACAAAGAATTTCGAGGGGGTGATCTGCAGAATTTCCTGCTTTTCCATGTAACCATGGAGGAGCCAAATTGAAATCATCTCCCTCTTACAACAGCTTCTCCATAATACTCTGTTTTGTCACAGGCTTCACTTGAATTAAGTCTCCAGTCAGAGGACTACACCAGGTTTAAAAGAAGGCCAGTAAAGGAGTTTTGATGCAGCTCTGTTATTGGAGCAGATCTATGAATTTCAGTATGTTGAAAGAACATCTAGGCTTCATCAACACTTTATAGAAGAATTAATGAGAGCAAGCTGTTTTATGATGTCCAATTCTTTCTGTGGGGTTGACATGGCATTTCTAATAGCACTTCACATTCACCCTGTTTATCCTTACCTTCGTATCAAGAGATGTAAAATGTCAAGATCTGCACATGCTTCCCTTGTCCTCCTCTGCCAGCCAGGATGCACAACATTACCCTGACATTCTTTTTTTGGAGACATGCCCCCTCACACTGGAAAGGGGCTTCAGGCGTCCTTTGCCAGCTTGTTGAACAGCCATTTTAGCATCACCACGCAAAGCCTGTGTGAGTTCTACTGCCCAGCTTTTCTCCTCCAACAAAAAGATGAGATGCTGGAAGGTGCAGAGGGCAATACAAGCCTCCTTCTCTCCCACTCAGCATCTGGCCATGCCAGAGCATCCACACGTGAGTCTTGAGACACTTCACAAGAGGGTGTTAGGGCTAAACAAGAGGAGGTTTTCCTGGTGTAGAGCATTTTTGGCCTTAAAGCACTCCATGTTGCAGATCAGGCTCTGAATATCACTGCAGTCTTCCCATTCCGAAAGCCCTCAGGGACTCTCCCTTCTGCGAGGCTCCCAACAAGACAACCCCCTCTCAGTACAAAGCTGGCATTGCTTAACACTGGATCCAGCCTCACCTGTTCTTATTCAAATGCACAAAGACTTTTTTTCTATTAGAGCTCCTTGGTTTCTGCATGGGTTTCCCCAGCTACGCCCAGAGTGTTTACCTGGCATCTCTGGCCCCTCCTGTGCATGGTCTGGACAGTCAGGGCTGGTTTAGAGCCTGTCAGATGCAGGACTACCTTTGATAGAGGCACTGAACTGACTGCATGCTCTTGATGTGATGGGATCAACACTGCAACCCCTGGGATTTGAACACACGGGATCTGCTGAGAGAGGCAAGCAGGGACAAGGGTGCATCCAGGGAAAACCAGAGTCAGGGGAGCCCTGCATTAAAGATGTGCTAGGTGATCGGTTTATTGTGGGACTTACACTTCCTCAGGCAAAGCCCTGTAAGGGAGATCTGTCCCTATACCAATCTGCAAATTGGCCACACAGTGTTAGCAAGCATCCATCAGTGGAGGTAACTGAATACGTGCAGCCTTTTCTGCTCAGCCTTGGCATGAAGGGAGCTGGGAAAGGCCGGACAAATCACATTCAAATGTTCTGTGCACTTCAACAGCAGCTTCAAGCCTCCCACAGGAAAATCTGACTTGCTTTGCTGAGAGAGAGGCTAAATCAAACCAGCAGGTTATTTATCCTGAAACATGTTTGCTCCACCAGCACTGCAGGGTTAAGGCAGGGAGAATTACAGTGACTGCCATTCTCAGGTCAGCCTGTACCTAACCTGTGCCTGTGTGACACACGTCTGATGCTCTCAGCTACCTCAGGTCTGTCTTGAAACAAGTAACTCTGAGTTTATTCACTTCAGTTGTTGTCCAAGAGCTGAGCCTGGTGTTCAGTGTTCCTGTACCAGCCAGACTTCAGCCTTCCCATCTCCTTCTGAATGGCCATGCTGCTGTAAGACAAGACCTGTCTCCAATAACCGTTGTAAGAAACCAGCTTCCAGGACACAGGCATCCTTATGCCCTTGTTTCTGATGCAAAGGTGGTAGGAAACTGTCCTGCCCCCAGGAACAATCTTTCTCTCGGCCATTGCTGGCCCTTTGGAGCTAAAATAGGAAAGCCAAAACAGATAGTAGAGGAAAAAATTGTGCAAGTTCTATTTCTTCATTGTTGTGTGTTTTGCATGTTGATGTGGGCTCCTTAAGAAAATGCAGTTTCATCCTTACTAAAAGAGAAACTGATGAAAGCCACAGTAGATTTGCTTCATTGGCTAACATAATACATCATTCGAAAGGTAAGCTGCAAACAGTGCTCCTAATCTTATAACATTAACCATAACCTCTGCTTTTCCTCCCCCTAAAATTCCAGCCACTTTGAAAAAAATCTATCTTCTTGTCCAGTGATAAGTGATTTTTTTATCGACTTGATATATCCAGCAGTGAAACGGATTTCCCTTTTTACAAGGTATGACAATTTTTGCTATGGAATATTTCCATTACAGGATGCTTGATTGATTTGAGAAGTGTCCTAGATAATAGCAGGCTGGTCAAGAATAAATTTGGCTGAACATTGATGTTGAGCACTGGTTCTAAGTGGGTTAGTGCCATTCCTAATAAGGATGAGGTGGGCTGATGCCAACCTGATGAAGTTGAACCATGACAAGTGCAAGGTCCTACACCTGGGTCAGAGCAATCCCAGGCACAGCTCCAGGTTGGGCAGAGAAGAGAT
>JANRGW010024065.1:0-21479 GCA_024733675.1 Psilopsiagon aymara
CATTCCAGTGCCTCACCACCCTCACAGTAAAGAACTTCCTCCTTATACCCAATCTAAACTTCTCCTGTTTCCATTACCCCCTGTCCTATCACTACAGTCCCTAAATTGCTGCCCTCTAGAGCAAATTTGTGACAGGCAAGAATTTCATCTGTTGTGTAGGCCTCAGAAGGTTTACAGGTTCCAGAAAGAAGAGACGGACATTTTCAAATGGAACTTGTTCTCTTGCCTTAGCTACTGGAATTAATCATGGTGTGGTCTCACACCCAGCTTCCCTAAATGACTGTATCACATTCTGTAACATTACAAAAGCATGCAGCTGTGGTGGAGTATCCTGCCTGGAGGAACCTATGTACGTTACCATTAAAGCTGCAGAGCTTACAAAAGGTTTATTGTGGAAAGTTTGAGTTTGAATAATCGATGCTAAACCAGCTGTCTCAGTTTTATTACTCTGGGGGTTTTAAACTGTTTAGTCAGACCCTACATAAGCAAGATAGCCTCACCCCAGGAAAGCAAATTCACCTTTGGACAAATCAAAGGTAGATTTCTCACTCTTTCAAACCCTCACCTTTAGGTGCAAATAGATACAGAATCTGCAAGCAGGAGGCTGCATCATGCTGCATCATGTGCAGCTGACTACAACTTGGCTCTCATCTCCTGGTGTACAAACTCCAAAGCAACGCAGGAAATCAGTTCTGGGAGTGGCTCTGCATCACAAAATCTTGCTCTGAGCCAAACTCAGGTTTGTCTCAGGTACAGTTAAAAACTGTGAAGCCAGAGTATCCAGAAGCTGTTCTGTCCTCGAAGTAAATGTAATTAGCTTATAAAAAAAGTCATATACTGCTTAATCACTTCTTTAAGGCAATAATCTCAGTTAATAACAGATGCAACCATAAACATAAAACAATAAATATATTTATGCAACCATAAATATATCAAATACACAACAAAATACAGTGGGTGCAAATGTACAGTGCAGAGAAGTGAAGCACAGTGCCTCAGAAGCGAGCCATCCATCCTCTTGCTGGCACAGGAAGGAGGTTTTGCCTTTTATCAAGATAGCTCTATTTCAAGGAAGCAGCACATTGTTTTGCAGGGAATTCTGGTTCCTTTGGCTGCATTATCAGTGTTTCACGGAGTTTTCTGTCTCCCCATTTTTTGATTCATCCATATACATAGAAAGAAACACATACACTTTCTTCCCTGGTTTAATGCATTCTGACCTGCTCCTGAAAAAAACTCTACACATAATCTGTCCGTGTTATTAAATATGAAGAACTTACAACAGTGAGTATGTCGCAGTAATCTTTTGTTGCCCCTGGTTAGTGCTGGTACAACCCTTTCAGCTACAAGAGAAACCAGATTACAACTTGCCTGTCAAGACTGAGGTTTATTTTATGCAATATGTGTGATAGCTGAGCAACCAGTGTTGTAATTATTGAAATGATTACCCTACCCGTCAGTAGCCCATGTGGCCAGGAGACCTTCACATCTTTTTGCTGATTACGTAGTTTCTAGAGCAAGTACTAATGCAGCTGGTAATGAGGGCAAACCAGTACTGCAGTACTCAGGATGCATCAAGCCAGCCCAAAGTAGGTCTGCTGCCAATAACATGGAGGCTCAATATGGATTCAATGATATTAGACTAAATTTTCTATCTACTCTTTTCTTATTCTTATTTTATTTACTATGAGGGTGGTGAGACACTGGCACAGCAACTCTGAGATTGCCCAGAGAAGCTGTGGCTGCCCCATCCATGGCAGTGTTCAAGGCCAGGCTGAATGGGGCTTTGAGCAGCCTGGTCTAGTGGAAGTGCTCTGCCCATGACAGGGAGGTTGGAACTAGATGAGCTTTAAGGTCCCTTCCAACCAAAACCATTCTGTGATTCTATGATTACTATTTAGAATGCAGCCAAAAAAAAAAACAAAACACCTTTTGATCAAGACTCTGTTGCTTTTCCCATTTGGTTTGTTTCCTGAGGGAAATCATCTTAGATCAGCAGGCAACAATGGAATTGAGCATAATGAAGTGAACATAAACTGCTGATTTCAGGTAGCTGAATCTCAGTAATGACCACCAGATCATAAGGTCTCTATTTAGGTTCCACCACACCGAGTGCATTTAAACTTGTCCATACAAACATAACTCACCAAGTTTACAACTCCAACAGTGGAATCTAAGAGGACAACTTCAGGTGTGGGTAGGAGGAACAGCTGGTGGAGTTGAGGCAGGCAGGTAGAGCACAGCAGTTATCAGTGGAATTGTCTTACAATTTGATCGAGTCTACGTGCCCATGTTATCTCACATTAGAGATCACTTGAGATTAATTTGCTGCTGGAAGGTGAGATGTACCAATAAATCAGGTACTTTGTCATTCTGTGGGTTAATAAGTATGGAAAAAACATAAGATTTTCATTCCTCATTGGCTGTTTATATTTCATTTCTTTTTGAGAACAGAGGCAGATGTGGACATAAAGAGATTTATCTTTTATCTTTATATCAGGCTGCACTTAGAATACTGTGCTCAGTTTTGGTCCCCAGTATATAGAAAAGATGTGGACAAGCTGGAGAGGGTCTAGAGAAGATCACCCGTGGACTGGAAAGCTGTATGAGGAAAGTCTGAGGGAACTGGGTTTGTTTAGCCTTAAGAAAAGGTGTCTCATGAGAGACCTTAATACCATGCTCCAGTATTGAAAGGGTGGCTACAAGGAAGATGGAGACTCCCTTTTTACAAGGAGTTACATGGAAAACATGAGGAGTAATGGGTACAAGTTAATCCTTGGAAGATTCCAGTTGGACACAAGAGGATAATTTTTCACAATGAAAATAGCCATTGGAATTATGTCCCCAGGGAAGTGGTGGATCCCCCAATACTGGACACTCCTAAGATTTGGCTGGACAGGGTCCCGGGGCATCTAGGCTAGACTATGCTTTGCCTAGAAAGATTGGACCAGATGATCTTTGAGGTCCCTTCCAACCTGAGATTCTATGATTCTATGACACTGGCTTCTCTGGAATAGGGCAGACAGGTAGCAGTTCCCTGGCCCTTCGGGTTAGTGATCACAACCAGGCTGCTGCAGCTTCTGTACACAAAATACAATGTAAAGAGTTCTTAAATGCTCATGGAGGTGCGGTTCACTGTTCAAACATGTTTGAAGACTGTATAACCTTTGTGCTTGTGACCAATTGGCACGTTACTCATAGTTGTTCCACCCACACAGGCTTGGCACTGAACAGTACACCTTCATAAATACTGTTTGCATATTATCAAGTTGATAAAAGCCAGCATGTATTTGTACAGAGCCTTCATTGACTTCTCCTAGTGCAAAGCTGCTTCTTCCTCTTCCACACTCTTTGTGCTTCATCTTACAGGGGAAGAAAGACATCTGACTGAGAAAAACTGGCTTCACAAAAGAAACTTCCAGCTTTAAAGGCTGCCTAGAGACGACCACAGCAGAAATGGGACTCCAGCACACCAAACACTCCATAGTCAAACAAGCCAATATACCAATGTTAGGACTTGATTCTGCTGGGAAATCTGTGCTGCTGTACAAGTTCAAGTCCAACGATGTTTTTCTAACAATTCCAACAATTGGCTTTAATGTTGACATGATTGAAACTGGGAAGGACTTTACATTGACATTTTGGGATGTTGGAGGACAACAGAAAATGAGACAGGCTTGGTGCAATTTCCTGGAAAATGCAGATGGACTGCTGTATGTTGTGGACAGCTCTGATAAGCAACGTCTGGAAGAATCAAAGAAAGAATTTGAACTCATTTTAAAGAATGAATTTCTAAAACAGGTACCAGTTATCATGCTAGCTAACAAGCAAGATTTGCCTGGGGCTTTGAGTGCTGAGGAAATAACAAGGAGATTCAACATGAAGAAGTACTGCAGTGACAGGAATTGGTATGTGCAGCCGTGTTGTGCCATCACAGGAGAAGGTTTGTCCGAAGCACTCCGAACGCTAACAGTGTTTGTAAAACACTACAGCAGATTAAAGGAGACTTCTACCATCTTCAAAGAAAGCAAAACACTGTAAGAATTTCTATAATCAAATTAGGATCTGGTGAATGTCAATCAATGTATTTTGTTGGACAGATGAAATCTGAAAACACTGGATTCTGGAGAACTCTTAGAAGTAAATATTTAGAAAGAACAACAAAAATATTAAATTTTACTGTTATACCCACAGATGCTTCTGAGATACTACTTGCCACATTTTGTCAGTGATAGTACACTGAAGTTATTCAGCTGAGAAGTGTGGCTGTTGAATGATGAAAAAGGTGGAGCTGAGCTTCTGAATTTTAGCATATGGAAACAAAATGGATGAGCAGCGCTTAGAATGCTTAAATCAAGTAATTCTCTCAAGATGTAAAATAGCCATGTCATGCTATGATAAATCATGGGATTTAATAAATGCTCTTTGGATGTGTTTCTAATTTAAAATGCAGTCATTTTAGATCTTAAACTCTTAGTTTCCTACAAGTAAACCTATGAATCTGAAATAGTTGTGGAATATCATTTCATTCTAGAACCAATTCCTCCAAAGAGGTTTTAACAGGATCTGCTCCTTATTGAGTCACAGACCATAATGAGGTACAGTGCTGTCTGTAAGGTGGAGGTCAATGTCCCTCTGTTACAGGTTTCCATGTACCAATTTCTTTGTTTCTGCACCGTTGCATTTCTGTCCAGTCAGAGCATTGGAAGCTAGTGCTGATCCCCACTGGTTTGGGGTGAGGGTTAAAAAGGGAAATAATGGAGGGGATGAAGCAGGTTGAAGCAGGCAGGATCTTGATGGCACCTGCCTTGCCTGTACTAAAGAAACCTGAAATTTTGTTATTGATAAATTTATATTTGATTAAATTTTACAGAAGTGGCACAAAGTTGCTAATGCTATTGCAGCACTATGTATAAAAAAAAATCCAAATGTAATTTCTGTGCAGATTTCCTGATGGATAAATGAGTGAATTGGTATTCTGAATGACATTAAAGCAATGAAGGATTGATAACTAGATGACTAATTGAACTGTATCAGCCACAGAAACAGTTTAAGCACTAAGGCTGAAAAGTTAATAGGCCCTGCTCTTTTAAAAGCAAGAGAAAAGAGACTGTCTAATTATTGGCTATACAGCCCCAGAAAATCCAGCTCCATTATTTCTGCCTTCTGAGCAATGCCAGCAGGTATAGGATGCTCCAGTGGTTAGGCTGCTCTCTTAGATAGCTAGATTATGTTTTTTTCCCTATGTCTACCACAATCTTTGACCATGGGCAAGTCATTTAATCACTCTGTGCCCCAGTAGTCCCTTGGCAAAGTGAACTTCCCAGTTGTGCACTCTGAAAAAGCTGTGCTAAGGGTCAGCTGTGAGTCTTTCTCTTGAGGCAAAATTATTATGCCAAATAACTCACGTAAGAAATTTACATTTAGTTCTTACTAATAAACAGGCAGGAATTTCAAGTTCTAGAAGGGTAAAGCAGCAAGAAGAGCACCCAGATGTACCGTGTTGTCTCATGCATATATTATTCAAAGACAAAAAAATCATCAGGTGAATTTGCTGGAATAGTAAACAAGTGGTTTCCCAATAGAAGCTGTTGTGAATACTGGCAGTAATTACCAAGAGCTAAAACCTGACTCATGTTGAGACTACATTTCTAAAGCAGTCTCCTTTCTAAAAGGAGAGCAACTATTTAGACTTGGCATTGCTCACTCTGATGATTTATGCACTATATAAAATATCATCTTCTGTCCCCCCAAAATTTTTAAAAGTCTGCAACAATAGGAACATTAATTTTCTAAACAAAATGATGCAGCGTTAAAAAAGTAGCATTTCAGATCAATGCATTTATGAACATTTGCACTTGTATGTTACATATTGAATTCTCCCACTAGTTTAATCTAATCATGTGTCTATCATAAATCTGAATCTAGTTCATTGGCCTCGGGATTTCCTCAGGGAGAAACACTGCATGAGAGATTTAATGAGAGTGCACCAGGGTCTCTAATTAGACAAGCAGCAAGTTCTGAGAGGGAAATAAAGTAGCATAATAGACCACCTGATCTAGCTAAAAAGGATAATAAGCTTTCAGGCACACAGTCCCTTCTCCAGGTTATCAAATAGATTAAATGATGCATTGACTTAAAGAGTATTTCACATTATGATTCAAAGTAAGTAAGCTCTATTCTATTCACTTTACAGACTATCAAGTATTTAAAAATGGATTTTTCTAAGAGCTTGGTTTCCTAAAGAAGTGAAGCCCTGCCTGTTTCATCTGCCCATGGAGACCTCTATCTTTCTGAATAATTTTTTGAGCTTTAAATAAACATCAATCAAGTTGGACAGAGGCGCAGGTTCTCAAGGGAATTATATGCCTGAAAGTTTAATTAAAAAAGTCAGTGATATAGAGAAAAGTGACCATAATGGTGCCCCCTTGAAGGCAATGCTGACAAGATACAAAAGATTAATCCCTGAGGAGATAAATGTTCTGGTTTAGCTGCAAGAGAGCCTACAAGAGGACATAAATCCACAGAGCCCAGGCTTAATTAGAGCTTCTGCTCCTGGAGCTAGTTGGTCTTTTTTTATACTGCATAAGTAGTTTACCTGGGGGCTCCTTTAGGAAGAGTAGGTAGAGGATAGAGAATCCACTGCTTAAAATTACCTTTCTGCACCTGGAGTGCAGAATCACTCTGACTACTCAGCATATTTTGTGAAAGATCCCATTACATGTTGCATGGTGAAATCAGTAGCAAGGAAGTTACAAAGGCATTTGACAGCTTCATCCTGCTACAAAGAGTTTTAGATATTTTGACTACTTGGCTGAATAATGCAATAAGCAGAATTGTCTCTGTTTTTCAGAGCATAACAAAGGAGAATTCTACTTGCACTAAAAACATGATCCACAATATTGTAAGCATAATTTGTTCCTGGACAAGCTGGGTTTTTTTTTTTCATTATTTAGAACTTACATAGGTTGCTCACTAAAAACAATTTTAGGATGTTTGAAGGTTTTGAGATGCTTTGAGGTGTAAGAAAATCCAAATATGGAGACTGCTGCTCCCCTTGGCAGTGGAACCAAAGTCTGTGAGTTGAAAAGTTTGCGTGGGATGAATGAAGGGTAGCGAAGAGTTTACGATTGCCCCCCAGCTACTTGTATTGCTTCATTTTTTTGGCACCTTTTTCATTAGCTTTCCTAGTAAATCACACCCAGATCACTCTGGTGTTTCTAGCATTTTTTTATGGATGCATACTTGCAGTCTTGTGCAACTGTGATGAAGTGTGGAAGCACTACAGCTATATTGTGGCTGAAGTGTGCAAATCCTCCAGTGTCTGCTATTATTTCTGACACTGAGTTTGCTGTACCTTTCAGTTTCTGCTGAAAGCACAGTCATTCATGAAGAAACAGATGGTACATATCCAAGATTGTGAAACACAAAGGGTAGGGTCTGTGAAACCTGAGGCACGCTGTACCTCCTGCCCTCTCAAGATTATCCCCTGGGACACGTTTGGATGTGGCCATTTAAAAGCTGACAAATCCGGAGGATGGGGCACTGTCCTTTTGACCACTCATTGGTAAGATTACTATCGTACAACATCATCATGAGTTTTCTGAGCTCATCCCATTCCAGTGGGATGAAAAGCCATTTTAAGGGAAGGTGTGGAGCAGCATAAGAAACCATCGCAAATTTGGATAAGAACACTCCCTCCTTCTTTGCCTTGGAGAAAATTCTCCCAGTAACTGAATGCTCTGCAGAATCAGAAGAAAGTGTAGTGTATAAGGAATGCAGGACAAGGCTTTTCCAATACCAGATATGTAGAGGTGAGTGAGTTACTCAAAAGGTGTCTGTTGCCATCTACTTATTTCTGACAAGTTAACTGAAACAAAAGGAAGACTTTCATATCTCAAACAACTCCAAAGCCAACTGTTTTTGCAAGTGAAAACAATATTTTGAAGCACTGTATGCATATTAAACTGCTTAAAGCAGGCTTTCTTCCCAAAGTAAATGACCCATGCTGAGTTCTGTACTGCTACAATTAAGACTTATTCCATTTGCAATTAGCTCTAGTATTTCTATTCAGCACAAGAATCCTGGACATATATCTCATCGGGTCATGCAGGCTAGATCATACAAGTCTCTGTAATTTAGGATATAAACTCTTGAGGGTGGAGGCCCTATTTCCAAAGCACACACATTACTGCAGGTTCCATTTGCAAACATAAATTCATAAAAGAGTAACAAGTCCAAACACATCTTATTTTGAACACATCTGATTTTGACAAAGTGTGTGTTAGCCTGTATTTCAGTTTCTACAAAATTCTGTTCTTTAGCTGGGATAGATGTTTCTGTGCTCATCCACAATGTGTTTGCAGTCATCTACCACTAAATTGGGCTGCTGTCAGGAAACATCTCCCCTCACCCTCTATCCCTGCCTGGTCCCACTCCCTAGCTATGCATTTACACTTGCAAGTCTCTGAACAGCAGTGATTCTTCACTTCTATTGTCCTTCCCAGTTACCAAAATGGTGATACAAGTTTTCCTGGTCTTTTTATTAGCTTGTCATTGAGTGGTTTCATGCTTACTCTTCTGCTCCTTTTCACACTTGGAATTACCTAAACACACTTACAAAAACATTTCATAGGTTTCTTTCAGTTTGTTCCCTAAAACATTCCCTTCCCATGATATATGCAAAAATCCTGACAATAGCTGTTAGAGTTTTATGGCAGGGCCCTGGCCCCTCTCTTTTGATGAGTATTCTCATAATAATTTTATCATTTCCTCCTTCTCACCACATTTACTCACCTATTCCCATTTAGCCTGAGAATGTGCTTGCTTTGGTGCAAAGATCATAATTTTGTTCTGTGTTTCATACACAGCCTGACTGATGAGAAGAGTTTCTAGAGCTTATATTACTGCTATAACGAGCCTGAACCTTGTGGATTATCTGATAAAATAAGTAATTTTGTAAGTTTAAATAAACCATCTAACTCTGAAATCTGAGTCATGTGTATTCTTTCTTTTTAGCAAGGTTGGGAACTGCAACAACGTCATTGATCCAAGCAAAGGCTAATCTCACAAGCAGGATTGTGCTTGGCTGTTAAAGTGTAACTGTGCCTTAATCAGTAGTTTTCAGTTACTTTAGCTAAGCATATCCATTAATCACTAAAGAATGCTAGGCTTTCAGCCTTCTCTTAACTGATCCATAATTCTGAAATGTTCTGTTTTGGTTTAGGACTGTTACAGATTCATGTGGCAATCCCTCATGCCATTTGGATGCAAAATCAAACACAGAGGCATTCTTCAAACATCCTGACCCCTGTAATGATACATGAATGTCAGTCTCCTCATCTGCTGGGTCTCACACCCAGACCTTCCTACTGGCCACTATCATTGCATGTGTTCACCACCCAGCGCAAGGGCTTTTGACTAAATTCACATTTTTCCTTTGCTGGGGATTTACAGTGCAAGGTTCAATATACCTAAAATGCATCTAGCTGTTCAGAGTATGAATGCTTACGTATTCATCAGTTATTTATGCGTTTTGCAGATCAACATGAGTGCATACAAATCCAACTTGAATGACTCTTTTTACTGATTCGGAGAAGACTCCGGGAACAAACTCGCCAACAAAGTTTTCAAGTTGACAAGCAGGTATTCTTTATTGGGGGATAGCTCCTCCTAATGTAATATCACTGTATTGCCACACAGGCTATCCTTATATAGTCACTCGGGCATACACACATACTCATGAGGCTACACATGAATTACACCATTTTCCAGAAAGTTTCCTGCATACATACAAAAATGTGGTGGTGGTCTTTGAGTCGTTTACTTCTTCCAACAATCTTCATAACTGCTGGCAGTCTTTGAAGCACCAGCTTAATTAACATTACAGACATAGCAATCATCCTGTCCCTCCACCCGTCAGCCAGTTTAACTGTGCCCATCCTGGACATCTGGTAGTCCCAGACACTCCACACCCCCAGGTCCTGGTTTTGTATTGTTTTTCCCACCTTTTATGTACTAAGGTCCTAAGGACCCAAAACTATATCAACTACCTTCAAGCATCCCCATTACAAAGCCATCAGACTTAACCTTAGAACTGATTACATTTTGTGCTTTTGTGCCTCTTCCTTTCATTATCTAAAAAGGTAAAATGAAATTAGAAATTGCATGCTACCGAAAAAGTATGTACTCAGTTAAGAAGGATGGGAAGTGAGAGATGATAAGCTAAAGAAATACTATGGAAAGGGACAGAGAAAGGATAAATAGGTGAGAAAAACTCTCATGGCAAACCTAGTTCTAAATGTGTGAGGATACATGAAGTAACAGAAAGTAAAAAAAAAAATAAAGATCACGTTCTAGCCATCAAGTCTTGAGTGGCTCTTGCATTCTCCTCTCATGATAACAGTGTGTTAAGAAGCCTTCTCCTATTTTAAAATTGACATTTAATGTAGGGTAGTATTCCTATTTATGGTCACATATGTAACTTCATGTGTACTCTCTGAACATACATAACATACTGAAGGCAAATATTTCACCGATTTTAGTTACATTAGGCCCCAATATAATGTAACCTCAGAGAAAATACTATGCAAATAACTGGCACCTTATAGTAACTCTAAACAATATTAACCCTGAACATAAGAAATTAAAAATATATAACATCTTATTAAAATCAAGTGTTGTGGAAATTAAATAGGGTAGTTTCAAATAGCTCTTTCATTTAACCTAGATCAGAAGACATTCCTATTTTTCAGTGACCACCTGCTTATTAAAGGCTATACACTGAGCCTTCCCTTTCTGAAGGTTAAGATTTTCCCAATGAGTCATTTGTCTCAATGACCCTTTAAAATGACAAATTTTTGCCTACACTGACGGTAATTTCTATTTACTTTTATTTCTCCTGTGCTGCTAAAAAGCCCCTGTCAAATATTAAAAAAAAACCCAAGCCAAATAGTAGAAAACCTTTTCCTCAGTTGAGTAATATAACAAAAGCACTTCTACAGTCTACCGTTTCTGCACTGAGACATCTTGTGGCGTATGAGACATACTGCAGTTAATAAAATCGAAACTACTCGGTTGCAGTCAAATGGTGACAACATGAGTTTGAGAACTCTGCTCCAGAGGTTTAAACCACATAGCCAAAAATTTAGTACTTCACTTTTTACACAAAACTAGACTTTGTAATTACAACATTGATGGGACTTATTTTTCAGATACTAAGTATTTACAAACCTGATTGATTATAACAATTCGTTAAATTAAAATTTCTGTTCTTAGGTAAAACCTGCATTTGTTTTCATTCCACATTAAGATGTTTCAAAAGTACAGCATTTTGTGGAACACAAATTTCTTAACAGTGAGTGATGTTCAACTGCCCAAACAAGCAGACAACAGTCATTTCCACATTTACCGCTCCTTCTCCATGCCTGCAGCACTATTCTCCTGCAGGAACACTACAAAATGCCATCCTATCTGTCCCACAAACTCAGACAATCAAGGTGGAGAAAGGACAATGCTTACTCCATAGTTTATAATGATGCATTCCTAAACTGGAATCACCATTAATGTTTGGGGTTTTTTTATATAAAGTTGGTAGTTATTTATAAGAGCGTTGAATACCAGTTCATAACTGAACGGAGACTTTAATATAAAAAATAGTAATGAACAATAAAAGAAAGGGTTGATCTAGGCAATCTGACAGAGGCGTGGAGTTCCTAGAACACTATATATTTCAGGAAAATTATGTGGCCATTATCTTCCCTCAAAAGGAAAGCCAAAATAGAAATATTGCTCTTTATCAGGCATCAGAAAATCAAGGAGAGCTCAATCAGAAAGCCTTATGAGAATGGGCCTTGTTAGTGCTACTGCTCAGAAGTACTCATTTTCTGCATTACAGTGTAACAGAGATATGCATACTGAAGGTATTTTCACAACTCTACTCAATACCAATCCTTCAGGCTTTTGAAATTCCTTATTCAGTTACATATTCTAGTTTCCTTGCAAAATCAGCCTAAAACACAGCATTAACAATAGCAATCTGCATCTGGACATTTACATTTTTGTTGCATAAAAGAGGCATCTCGGATTTGATGATGGTTTATATGCTAAATTCTGCTCACTGGCAATGTTAACAGACAGAAATAAGATATCTTAAATTTTAGATGCTACCTTAAATGTATCTAGCTTTGCTATCCTATTAGTGCTTCTGCGTAAGATGTGAAAGTCATATTACCTAACGCTTCCTATTAGCATTGAATTATCTAAGCATATCTAAGCATATTTTCTAAATACAGCTCCGTGGATCATCCTTCCGTTTGGAAACCTGAGTAACTAAGGGTGTGACAGCAAGTGACTTCATCTTCTGAAGACAGTCAAGTGGAATGGAATCCAGAATAATGGAGTTCCCAGGCCTGCCAGGAGGCCTTTCCTTTCCCTTTCCTTCCAGAAACATTAGGGAATTCACCCAAAACAAGCAGCTGCAACAGCAAAGTTTTCAGTCACTTTGTTAGTACCAGCAGTGCCACCAGAGGATGAGTTTGTTCTCAGGACTTCTTAAGAAGGAATACCTATTTTTTTTTCTTAACATGGGAGCAATGTGCCCCTGAATCTTTCACGGAATGCTGAAATGGCTTATTTCACTCACATTTCCTCACTTTTTATCTCAAATGAAATTTTCTTCCTTTGCCTTTATTAGGAAATTGTTCTGTTTGAAAAGTAGGGCAGGTAAGACAAAGGCAGGAAAGTACAGCTCCGAAATCTGCTGATTTCTGATTGATTCCGGTTCTTTTAGGGCCATTTGCAGCTAACAGATTTTGTGCTCAAGAGACATTTTACATTTTTGGCAATGGTCATTTAATGATCTCTAAATTTGCTAAATTCGTCTGCAAAAGGTCTGATCTAATGCATTAAAAACTGAGTGTACATAGGCTGAACTGTAGAAAAAATCACCAATGTAAATTGGAAGCAAACCCAAAATCAAAGCTTGTATTAAAAAGTTGCATTAGAATAACTGAGATCGGAAGTAGGTTCAACGAATTATTTCAGAGATGGCTTTGAAACTCTGATCATAAATTTTAACAGGTCTGCCTCCTGCTCAGTGTTAGCAGTCATGTAGGAACCCTTGGTGTATTTTCTAATCACAGCAGCAGATGTTCAACTGATGTGGATCAGCAAACGGCCACTGATGCCAGAGGAACTACCTTTAATTTGCACTGTCTGGGGATGTGTTTTGTAGCCTCTCTGAAGAAACAGAATATTGTGCCTTACCTTACAACTATTCACATGGCAGCATAAAAAAAAAAAAAAAAGAAAAGTAAAACATCCACAGCTCATAAAGTGCTCATTACATGATGTTTCCAATTGAAATGAGCCCTGTGAGAAGACATCCTCAAGGCATCTATAATACTGAGGCTGCAAGTAAGCACGGGAATGCAAGCCTGGCAAGGGATAGTGCTAAATGAGTGAGAGCATGAAAACTAAACTGGCCTAGTGACATCAACAGGCCTGTGGCCATTAACATCTGATACTGACACCAGGATCAAGAACATCTCCCAGTAATTTTAGTGACTTGTACAACATGATTAAAGTGATATAAATGGGAAGGCATGAATGCTACTACACTTTGGACTTTAGGATATTTTAGGCTGATTTTCAATTCTCTGCAGTTCATTAGCCTGAGAAACTGTGAGTTTTTAAGTACCACTACAACTAAAAGAGTTTTTTTTTCCTGAGTATAAATACATGGGGTTTATCCTAAATATGAAAAAGCTGAAATGCAGTGTAACCAGTGGTTCTAAATGGACACAGCAAAATAAAGGGGACACATGCACAGGAACTCTACCGCTTTTGAATAAAACAGAAGACTCCCACTGCATAAAAGAATACCCTCAAACGAGAGTGAGTGTACCCAAAAGACAGGAGAGCTGTTCAAGCATTTATGCTTAAAATCTTTTTTTTCCTACTGCCATCGAAAGAACTTCAGCCAACATCCATAAAAAAGCAACTTTAAACCAGTAGGGTAGGATAATAATTGAAAAACAAGTCAAAAAATAGCGGAAATGATTGCTTTTTTTTTTTTCCCCATGTGAGGAGGGAAGATGGCTGGTGTAAGTTAAGAGCCAATAATTTATCCATGAAGATAGCAATATTAGTGTGCCTTTATAGCTCAAAAGGGATGGCATGCATGCACATCGCATGTATTGTCAATGCATGATCCATCATGCTGCTGTTTTCACATGCCTCTACATAACAGAAAGAGTAAAGGAAATGTCAGTAGTGAGGGCAGGATTTATTGTGGGTGCTGCAGATACTCAGTGTACAGTCTATTATTACAAAATTACATACAACTGGGGCAAAGCGTATTGAACAACTAATTAAGAGTTGGCTAACAAAGCAACTGCTCAGGAAGGAATTCTGACTTTGTGTGAACATTTTCGGAGACAGAAAAAATTGCAGTCTGGCTCAAGCAGTTCAAATGGGTAAAAGAAGAAAACAGCAGAAGAGAATAATGGAGGGTCAGGCAAAATCATGCACTGTGCCAAAAGGTGACATCCTAGAGATAGCAGCTGCTTAATGGCACATCTGGAAAAAAATATTCTAGCACACTGACATAAGAGAACACTAAATGCAAAAACTAGTACTCAGAGAACAGAAACCAAACCTCCTCCTAGATTTAACCTTACAAAATGTGCTGTCTTATGTGTCTTTTGCATCTTTTGCAAAAGTATGTCTTTGAGTTATCTCCCCAAAAGCAGGCTGTGGTTGTTGTTACTTCACTGGGGGAAGTATTAAAATGAAAGTCTGGTATCTGCTGCTCATGGCCTGTGGCCACACAGTGTGGGGGCTGCACTAGCTCACAGGGCAGGTTGTGTGCTGATTTTCCTCTGGGATTATTAGGCCTCCATCTGCCTGCTCCTTCAGCAGAAAAACTCTGTCAGCACCTCTAGGTCTTCTAGAAAAGGGTTTTCATGCTCAGGAGCTATGGGAGAGCTCTTTGGGGAAAAATGCAAAAGAGCACAAAACCCCTCAAGCTGTTTAATGGAGCTCAAGAAAACAGTAGTGCTTTACTTGGATTGGTCCTGTTCATCTTGGTTACTTTTTGCAATAATGTTCCTTTTAAATTAAACTCCTTTTGCTGTGAAGCTCAATTTTGTGCATTTACTATTTGTGTATGGCAGGTTTTTATGTCTTTTTCACCAGGTGCAATAATCACATCCAACCCCATTTTGATATGTTGGCTTCAATGTCCAGCAAGTAACAGTTGGATTCCAGACTTGGAGACACTCTGTGTAAAATGAAGACAAATAGCTGTGTTTGCATAGGAGGTAAGAAATCATAATAAATATCCTACCAGCAGTCCAGTGGTCTACTTTTTTTCTGTTAATACTAGCTATTCTGTCTTTATAAACCCCAGGATTAATGAGAATTTTTCTATGTGCAACACAAATCTTTGCAGTTGTACATAATACTCTACTGGGGACATAGGTTTACTTCCTATGAAAAGCCATTTGGGGTAACTCATTGTACCTAAATGTATGTTTAGGGCAAAATATGTTAATAAAAGATTTCAGATCAATTTACATTATTAGTGGAAAGAGATTTTCAAGATCTTTTGATAATTACACATTTTCTAATTGCTTAAACTGTAAAGTTCATAAATTATAAACATGTTACCTTTTTATAAATGTAAACTGTTTGTAATACAAATCTATTGAGCTGCATGTACATATATGGAAGGGACAACAGTAACTAAAAGACATTTCAAACATATATATTCTGCCCTTTTTCTTTTTTTTTTTTTTTGTTGCTGGTTTTTTTTTTTTCCTTCTTTCCATTTTTTCTTTTTCTCCTTTTTTCCTTTTTTTTAGTTCTTCAGAGATCCAAATGATCCTTTAAATCATAATGACCTCTTGATGATGTAACTGCTTGGCAAGCCAGAATTTTCATGTGACTGAGCACAATGACCATGCAGCATATCCTCTACATTGGAAACTTTGAAAAGGGACAAAATTGGCTCCTTACATCAACTGGAAACTTGCACTGTGAAGAAAAATTCCTCCTTGCCAGATGGTATCTCTTCTCTAGCACCTGTATATTATCAGACAGCTCAAATCCCACCAAATTATAATCACCACAAGCTACTCTAACTTCACATTCAGCTGCCAGGAGCAAACGCTTTATAACCATTCCTTAATGACAGGCTAAGACAGCTCGCAGTATCTTTCCTGTTACTGCCTGAAGGATTTGAAAGTGAGCAGAACCTAATTCACATCTTTATGTTTGCATTACCATTGTTTTCCAACCTGAGAAATATGCAAAAATATATAAAAATACAGAACTTTGTACTGTAATATCACATGAAGTTTGAACATTACCGTACCATGATTCATATTACATGCACAACTTACTACGTTTATAGGCAGGTACATTTAGCCAAAACATATCTTTCTAGGAGAAACTAATTTAGAATCTAAATAACCAGTTGTTTTATGCTTATTTTTTTTTAGAGAGACAGTATCATGCCACAAAATCAAGAATTCAAGAGGGGTACAGGCCTATTATTCAAAATTGGTCTTCCGAGTGTTGGTAGATTTGCACTGCAGATCTGAGGTAAAATCAAACCAATACAAAAATAACATGGTAATTGTTCCTCTGAGAACTAAACAGATTAATTACACTACAGTGAAACAAACTGCACTTAATTAATCTCTGATTATGTCTACACTGAAGTCATGCTATAAATTATTCCTCAGACGATACCAGATCATAGATACAGATCAAAGACCACTGAAGGATAGTCTTCCTCTGAACACATGCAATTTAGTATATGCAAAGCATGTTCTTACATTTCATATGAAGATGCACAGTAAAAAAATTATGCCACAGAGTGGTATATTAGATGTGGCTATGTGATTTTCCAAGATAATTCTCAATTATTTTCAAATGGTTACTCATAAAATAACATTATCATTGCTCAGCCCCTTGTCTCTGTCCGTCTTTTTCCAAGAACACAGGGGGAAGGTCAACAGAGAGATGACTTCATTAAAAGGTCATTGTCACTAGTTAGGGCATTGAGTCAGTTCTGCTCGCTAGAGAATGTGCTGGCTTTCTGATTCCATCTTTCCCAAACCACATGCTAGGTAATCAGTCAGTGCTAAGCATGGTGACAGTGGGATGAGCATGGGTATGTGTCGGTTAGCAAAGACATAGAAAAGGTAACTATGAAAGGAGCAGTGGTGGAGGAAAAGGGTTTTTCTTTCTTTTCATAAACTTCTGGCTTGGGTCTTAGACACCAAATACTTTTTACCTTCATAGTGTGACTAGTTATATCCTCAAGACATGGTCAGGTATGTAACGTGATAGAATCAACATACTCGTCTGATTTCATTATTAATATCCATGCTCTGCTGAGACAGCCTCAGTTGTGCTTTATGGGACTGATTCACAAAGTAACCTTTTTGGTGCCACAGAATTTTAAAATTCATTCTGCAAAAATGTTTCTCAGGGTCACTGAAATTATTCCCTAAAGGAAGTAAGACTACAACTAACTGGCAATTTACTGATCTGTAAAATACCTTTCATTTTTAAGGATGAGGACTAATGCCATTACGCAACTCCACGATACTTTTATGTATATTTTTGGATAAAACTGTAGAGCAATTTTACTTGTTAAAATTCTGGTATTTCCTCCAATGGGTGTATAATTTCCTCAGGAGGCGCTTAACTTCAAATGAACTAGATGAGTCAGTCAGAATAACAGAATCATAGTGCTGCATCCTGAATTTTCACATCTTTTGTAATAGTTATTAGTTAACTTTTTGTAAATTTTAGGTATCTCTTTCTGGATTTCATACCCTTATTCTGTAAAAAGCTGTGATTCAGCAAAAAGTGTCAGGTCATGGTTGCCAGTGTAATACTATACATCGTTATCAACTATGTGATTACAGTAGGTATGTTCAGCTAGAGCAACTCCAAAGATGACAGAGAATAAAACATATGCATGATTTTGCACGTCCCTGTGAAACATACAACACAATCTGTAATCATAAGAGGAAGCACTGTGAAAATACTCTTGCAAATAAACTCAAAAGTAGTTCGGTTTACAGTTAATTCAAACCATTCAAGTGTAAATAAAAGGTTACGAAATAACACCACAAAAGCAGAAGCAAATATAAAATATTGCTGATTTGATAATGCAAAATATTTTAGGTGCAGATCATTTTTTTTAAATCATAAGTGCAGAAGCTAAGAGTAATCAGAAACTACCTGTTAGTTCTATTCAACTGATTTAAAATTGAATACGCCAATAGAATTTCTTCTTTCCCAGACTTCACACATTTCTACTTTTTAGGTATTTTAATTTTTTTCTTATGTCTTTACTAAAGGCTTCCTTCTGAAATGACAGCATACATTTATGTTGAAACAGTGAGGTTTTGATATTGTAATAGCTGTTCCTGTATAGTATCTTGCTTTCTTAAGGCAGCTCTGATGTGATACCAACCAAAATACCAATGGCTAAAGAGATGCTCTTTTTAATTTTTCTCTGTGTAGTTTTCTAAAACATTGCCAAATGGGCAAACTGCATTGTTTTCTAAAATTTCAAAAGCCATGTTGAGAGAATGTCTTTTTGTATATCCAGAGTGCAAAGTGAAAGGGTTTCTGTACCTACAACAGCTTTGAACAAAATGGTTTACTGATTGGCAGTCAACAAGTAGCTATGCCTATATGGAAGACAATCAGGATTAATTAACCCTGACTAATTTACACTCCTCATACTGCTGAGATATCGCTACTATATTTTTGCAACAGATGTGGCTGTGGTGACTCTGGCTCCAATTTCTGACACTTTCAGTCTTGACGAGAACTCTTTCTATCTAGAATGGTCTCATCCTCCCATAAATGTCCTATAGGTAAAACACCCAGTCGCTTGTAGTCTCAAAGATCATAATCAAGGAACTTTCATAAGGAACTAAGTCAAGTTCTCTTTTCTGATATTCGTAAGTCACTTAGTTTACACACTTGGGAGACTGCATCTCTCATCACAACTTTGTATCACTCTATGTACTGACTTAGTACAAGTATCATGGAAAATCTTAAAGCAGCTGGTGAAGCAAGAGTTCTATCAGCACAGGACTTAACATAAGAATCCCCACAACCCCTGCCTTAATTTTCCAATCATTAAAAATGAGTACAAGCTATGTGCAGGATGAGGGCAGTCTACATTCCATGTAAGTGTTTCTACTTAAGCACACAGGTACTTTTTCTGGAATCAATGTCATAAAAGTAGGAAAAAAATTACCATCCCCTCTGCTCTGCAGGTGTATCTATTTCTTTCAATACTCTTTACCTCACATCCATAAAAATTAACCAGGTTAGCATAAACAGTTTGGATAGCAGATTTTTTTTTTCCTCTAATACTCTGATTTCAGATATTTTTTCTAATATCCTAATATTTCTAATATTGTGGATAACTGGAAGGAGCAGGTATTACTCTGAGCATCTTTTCCTCACAAGTTAAAAAGTTGAGTCCCAAGAGCCACAGGCATTACCAAGTCAGCTCTGAGAAGACAAAACACTGGATATTTTGTAAATAAACCACTGTTTCCCTGGCGAATGTTGATCTCTCTACCTTTCCAGAAACTTTCTGTAGTCCAATCACCTGCAGCACAGAAAAGTTATAGAGTGGGAGATGTCTTGGTATTTCTGAACAGTCTATGTCAACAGGCGTTTATCGTGAGTTTAATGTGAATTAACAATAAGCAATTTTTTACAGGTAGGATTTACCTGAATAAAGACAGGGACATACCCTGATAGACTCCGTATTTGGTGTAAACAAAATGTCTTGGGTTATGTTCAAACAAAGCATATCCATGGAATTTTCACGGCATTGATTCCTTTGCTGCTATGCTCGATACAAGCTCAGGAATGCCTTTCTAGCTCACCACAAGTTTGCGTAACACAGAGGTAATGTTGCTCGCTGTAAAGCACCTGGAAGGAAGTTTTGAGTCCTAGAAGGGAGTTTACAAACGTATGTAACCCTGATGACTATACTCAAAGGGGACAAGCCTAGCTGGTGAAAGCTCGTAATTAGTTTGGAAACAGTGTCCAACACCCTCACCTGACAATGAGTTACAGCATTTACTACTGACCAAAATCCACTGCCACTAAACCTGTCATCAGCAAACTCGTAAGATGTTGATCTGTAAAAAATTCTGAGATAGTCCAAAAGACGACAGCAACCTATTTTGGACCCAAATAAGCCAACATGACGTCTTTTCATCACTTTCAGAACCTAGGAATATCCACGGAATCTGATCTTACTGAAAAGTAATTTGGCTCCTAATGCTGATCATCCCTACCAGAAATATTCCTACTAAGTCTTGCTCGTGAACTAGGTCTGCATTTGCTGTGCAGAATGGATGAGAATATTGCTCAATAAAGCAGAATCCTGAAAACACACTTGCATTAACAGAGAATGTTATTTCTTGAGGAGAGATTGCTCATGTCTCCAACGAGGCTGCCAAAACACCTGCTGCTATATCCTGTGCCCTGTTCCATTTACTTTCCACAATGTGCTGTGTTTAGGGCCACAGTCCAATGAAGTGGTTTGGATTAAAATCCGGACGGTACCAAACGCGCTCCCTGGGCTCAGCCTTCACCAAGTACTTTTCTGAAATTTCACAATCGTGACACCACGGAAGCCTCGCCGCTCCTCAGGTGTCTCGGGGAGCCGGCTACATCCTTTCCCCGCAGTAGGGGCAACCCCTTCCTTCCGTCCTGCGACCGCCAAGAGGAAAAGTTTTATTTTAAAAGACCCTTCTTTTACTTATTTTTTTCTTAAAACTGTCGTTAAAGCGAGACACGGCGAGGCGATGTTTCCGGTCCCCTGAAGGGGGCGAATGCAAAGTGGAGCGGGGGGAAGGGTAAGCCGCTCTTGACTCTCAACTGAAGAGACAGCGGGCGCTGCTCGGCTGCGAGAGCACGGCCGCTCCTTCTCGTGGCCCGGGAAACCCCCACATGCAAGATGGCGGCAGCGGCTGAGGGGACCTGCCGAAATACCTCGAAGAGCAGGCTCGGCTCGGCTCGGCTCCGCGCGCCGCCACCGCGAGCGCGTCACATCCTCGCGCAGATCCCTCCCTCTGCCTCCTCTCTCCTATTGGTCTCCGGGCTCGGGCTCCGCAACCAATCGTCGGGCGCGGCCGGCCGGCCCAGAGCGAGGCTGCCCCTCTTTCCTCTCCCCTCCCCTCCCCCGCTCCCGCCGTTCCTCGCTACCGGCACGTTCGGCTGCCGGGTGCAGCGGGCAGCGTCGCCCCGAGCAGGCTGGCAGCGGCATCTCCCCGCGTCGGCTTCTCGGGTCGGTGACTCGGCAGAACGAGCGCTGAGGCGTAAGCGGGCTCGGCGGCCGCAGCGGCTCCGGGAAGGGGGGCTCCGGCGGGCTCCGGTAGGGGCACGGGCCCGGGAGGAGGCGGAGGAGCCGTGCT